>JAAVTG010000662.1:0-28369 GCA_011947345.1 Phytophthora quininea
GAGGAGGCAAAACGAATCCCAATTCAGCCCGCTCAATCCGTATGTATGCTATATACTTTTCGCGCGGATTGCAGCTAAAGCGTATTCCCCAATTTTCTAGCTGGAGTTGAGCAGTATTGAGACGCAGTTGATGAAATTTCTCGTACTCACAGTTGCAACTTTTGCCGGTGTCAATGCTGCGTCGATCGACCATGACAAGGTGGAGCCGTTCGCACAACCCACGGACTCCGAGAAAGCCGCCGTCAAATTCAAACCTTCGCTTGCAGTCGAGCGTGGGTGTCACCCGTACCCTGTTGTGAACGCTGCTGGGGACGCAAATGCTGGTTTAAAGGGAACTGGAAAACCCGATAGCGACTGCCAGGGCTCCCCATTGGGGTCTCAAGTGTACAGTCGATCCAAGTGGTATGGGGACAAGTGGGCCATCATGTACGCCTGGTACTTCCCCAAGGATGTCACGCGGTGGCGCTTCCTGCTTGGCAAGACTGGCGTTCGTCACGACTGGGCGAACTTGGTAGTGTGGCTGGACAACTGTTGTGGGTTTTACTGGAAGACGAATGAGTCTTGATAAGCTTGCGTTGTAGCAGGAAAAAGGAAGACTGAGCTATATGAAAGTGCCCTGACGGCAAGTAGGCACGAGACGCTGCAGCGTCTGTGCGAAGGAAGTGAAACCTATGAAACCTAAAACTCCTAAAGCAGTGAAACCTATATGAAACCTAAAACTGCTGGAGTTGGGAGTTGTTGCCTTTGAGGGATGATATCCATCACAACAACCCTGCCATTGAATCGCCCATGGTGCTAGGAACCTCCGCGTCGACGTACGGTACTTCGTACGTGGTAAGCAAGCCGCCTAAACGATCCGACATTATCAACAGCACCACGCCGAAGACGAGATACGACGAGGACGGCCGCGAGGGCTATCACACTATTTTCCAATACCACGTGGAAGGCGAGTATCAGGACCTTATAGTGGGAACAGTTGACGGATGAGGCTCGCGCAGCTTTGGAGAACACAGCCTTTGGTGACTTTGCCAACGTGCCTTACAGCGACGCCTACTTCGATAGCAACCTCAAGGACGCGTCAACATACACCGTCTACAGCGGCACTGAGACGTATTCGATTTGGGAATAGGAAACAGTGATCGATCCCAAGCAAAGGAAAATGAAAGCTCCTCAACTTTTAAATGAACACACGAATCCAACCACTCTGCTCTCGATCTCCAAATGCACATTCACCCAGCAACATCTTTGTCGATGCAGCACGCAATTGCTCGAACGGCTCGAACCTGCGATGTCAGAGCCCCGCGATCGATCGCCATCTCGTGGATAGGCGTAGTTCTTCAAGAGCACCTTTTCCCATAACGGTTATGGGCACAAATATACTGGAGATTGGTGCAAACAAGTGAGATAAATTGTCTCGCAGTGTTGACTTCCTTCTTCGTTGGTAGGCGCATTGGCGTTGGCGGGGTCAAACCTGCACTGCTGGCACGCACCAAGTCCGTGAAGGCTCTTTTGTGGAGACATAGTACTTGTCGGAACAATCCCAGTCGTACGTCTGCGCCGTTTTCGCTTCACTCTGGCGTTGTGACAGCAAGCGATCTGTTTTCGCTTCATCATCGATGGGTTTCGCACAGCTGCAACTCCGATCGTAGCAAGTAGCAACAATGATGCGAGTTTGGATATCCACAATCTTGCTAGGGATATAATCACACCCACGCTATTGATGATGCGGGAAGCGCTCACTGAGAGCTTTCACACGGCAGACGAGTGGCTGGTTTTGGTGGATTTCGGTAGTGTGGCGTTTGCTTGAAGACAACGCCACATCCAGCTGGTGTGCGATGCCCAAGAGCACGAAATGTATCCTAAATACTGCCCGCGATGTAGTGCAAGCCTTGGAACGGAGGGACCCCAACGCTGTGGTCCCATTCTGCAATTTGCTTTCTTCTCCACAAGCATGCGCAGTGCAGCCTTGCTCACGTCGCTGGGGCTGTGCCTCGTTCATCAAGCTTTCGCCGACTTTGGCAATGCAACCATCGTCAACACCACGTATGGCCAGCTCCAGGGTGTCCAAGACTCGAATGTCGACGGTGTCACCGTGTTCAAGGGCATCCCCTTTGCTGCTTCCACCGCCGGCGAGGCTCGCTGGACCGCCCCACAGCCGCCTACGTCTTGGGATGGGGTCAAAGTGGTCGACACATTCGGTATGGCGTGCCCCAGTCGGGCACGAGCAGCGACCTCATTAGCGAGGACTGCCTCAACCTGAACGTGTGGACGCCTGCGGACACGGCGACCGATGCTCTCCCAGTGTACGTGTGGATTTATGGCGGTCGCTTCGTCAGCGGTGCTGGATCTCTTCCACTGTACGACGGCGCAGGTCTGGCGGCGAAGGGAGTCGTTGTTGTCACGCTCAATTACCGGATGGGCGCGCTGGGCTTCCTGGCGACTGCCGAGCTTCAGAGCGAGTCCCCGAACAACTCCACCGGCAACTACGGACTGCTAGACCAACTTGAAGCGCTAAAGTGGGTCCAACAAAACATCGCTGCGTTCGGAGGGGATCCAGCCAAGGTGACGATCGGCGGGCAATCCGCTGGTGCGTCCTCGGTCTACCACCTCGTTGATTCCCCCTGGCAGTTGGGCTTTTCCGCGCCGCGATTGCCGAAAGCGGCATCCGGTACCCTCATGACCCGTTGATCTGGGCCCTCGCAACTTCTTACCGCACGCTTCAGCACGCTCTTGACGGCGGCGTCACGTACATGGAGAACCACAACGTTTCAACCGCGGCTGAACTCCGAAACCTGAGCATCGACTCTATCCTCGACGGCAACGATGACAACGACTATTATGGCACCACCACTGACGCCGATGTCGGTAGCGTTCCACCGCTCTTCCGTCCCGCACTCGATGGTTATGTGATGACCCAGACGTACATGGACGCCTTGCTGACCGGGCCTGCCAACGATGTGTCTCTGCTCACCGGCAACAATAAGGATGAAAGTGGCGCGGCAACCACAACGAATGTGACTGTCGCCGAATACGTTGCAGCCGCCACCGAGAAGTACGGGGATCTTGTCGAGGAATATTTGGCGTTGTACCCGGCGAGCACGGACGACGAGGCTAACAACATGACCAACAATGCTGCCCGGGATATCTCGCGTGTCGGGAGCTGGTTGTTCGGGAACTACTGGGCCAAGACAGCGTCGAGTCCGTTCTACACGTACTACTGGAGCCACGCCCCGCCTGGACAAACTGCGGGCGCCTACCACATGTCGGAGATCAACTACTGCTTTGACAACCTGTACGACACGGACTCTCCGTGGGAGGCAGATGACTACGTGCTTGCCGAGGTCATGTCGTCGTACTGGGCCAACTTCATCAAGTACAGCAACCCGAACGGTGGCAATTTAACGTACTGGCCCGTGTCGGTGGCTAGCAGTAACACCACCATGCACTTGGATGTGTCGCAGGAGGTGATGAAGATCGCCGATGTGGACAAGATTGAGTTCATCAAAAGTATTTTGCTGCGCAGACGCCGTACTAGCCGAGCCACATTTGTTGGTGTCTCGGGTCGCACTAATGGACTGTAAGTCATCGCACGGTGATATTTTCAATCGATTCCACACCGCAAAATTCATGTTGTTTTCCTTGCTGGCCCTCTTTGCTCGCTCCACACATCATCAATACTGGCCACACTTGGCGATAAAATCAAGCCGACTTTGCCTTGCGCTTCGGCAAAAGCACGAGCAAGCTCGTCCGAGCCTTGTACTCTTGGTAGGCCTTAGAGTCGCCCCAGCGCTCGTCTCCCTGCTTCTCCAGTAGCGGGATGCCCGACACACGTAGCAATAGTAGCGCCACAAAGGCCGGACTTACTGCGGCCCAGCACTTGAGCGCCAGACCGGGCATCGTGTGCGTCACGGCCAGGAAGACACCGACCCATATCATGATCTCGCCGAAGTAGTTTGGGTGGCGGCTGTAGTACCAGAGTCCGCTCTGGATGAACTGGCCCTGCTTGCTCTTGTCGCGACGGAACTGCGTCTTCTGGTAGTCGGCAGTGACCTCCAACGCGAAGCCAGCGACCCAGAGGAGACGCCCACAACGTCCAGCGGGTGCAGCTGGGGGTCGTGCGCCGCGTGAGTGAGTGCAAGCAGCACGGGCAGCACAGTCAGCAGCACCCAGAGCCCTGGATACTCCAGACGGACAGGAACCGCAGCGGGTTCACGCGGATGTCGGCGAAGCGCTTGTCCTCGCCGCACTCTCGAATGCGGCAGTAGAGGAAGGAACCGAGGCGGCCGCACCAGAGCCACACGAGGGCGACGAGCAGCGACTCTCTCCAGCAGAGGGCGCTGAAGTGGAGGCTGTAGCCCAGCAGCGACACCAGCGCGTAGGTGACGGAGCCCGTGAGGTCGAAGAAGCGCTCGTCCTGGTTGGGGACGGCGTAGAGCGCCGAAAGCCACTGCACACCCACGCACACCGCCGCGTAGAGTTGCAGCTGGGTGCAGTAGGCCACCAGCGCGGCCAGCGAGACGCTCAGCAGCAGGCCGGCGACGTTGCGAAGGAAGCCCATCAGCGATAGCACTAGGGGAGCGAGGTAGTTTTGACAACGCTTTCATCATCGTCGCCTCCCATACAAATCCAAGTCACTTGGGGTATCTATCTTGATGGACGACGCCACGCTGCTCGAGTCGGCGGCCTCGTCGTCCGCGGCGTTCGACGCCTCTGCGTGGGTGGAGGAGGCGCTTGCTTGCCGCGCGGGGACGCGGCGGCGCTGGTCCCGCTGGTGCCGCAGCTGGCGCTTCGCTCGCAGTCGTTGGCGCAGACTCTACATTCCTCCTTGCAGCACGTGTCGCTGGCGGCTCCCGCGCTGCAGTCGCGACTCTCGACGCTACAGGAGAGCGCCGCACCGCTGGCCAGACGTCTGGACGCTGTGCACGAGGTCTGCGCCTCTGGGTCCGTGGCCCAAGCAGCCCCGGGCAAGATCTGCGCTACTTGGTGACGCTGCACGAGGCCAAGCGACGACTACAGAGCTGCTCGCAGGCACTCGTGGAGGCTGCCAGATGGGGACGCAACGTGCGCGCCTGCTTCGCCATCGTGGAGGACCCAGCACTGCTCTCGCAGGTGCTCCGGAGCGACGGGAAGCTCAAGAACAAGGCCGAGAACGAGGCCGAGACGCTGCCCGAGCGCGTGCGGGAGATGTTGACCAGCCTGGAGGTACTCAAGGACCTCCCTGGCGCCTGGGACAGGAAGCAGACCATGGAGAGGCTCTGCGCGCAGGTCGAAGCAGCCGTGCAGCCTAGACTCGCCACTAGCATGCAGCAGGAGGACCTCGGAGACGTGACGCCATTGCGGTGGTGTCTGGATGTGCTGGCCAGTGTGGACAGAGCAGAGCTTGTGAGGGAGGAGTTTTGCCGGTCTCGACCTGCACATGTGCACAGAGTCTGGTACGCATACAACGATGAAGCGGAGGGGGAGAAACAGAGCAACAGAGGAGAAGCTGTGGCGTCGTGGCTGGATAATTTCTACAGCGACGTTTTACGGATGCTTCAACGAGAGACCCGCAACGCCAAGGAACTCTTTGGGACTGAAATGGTCGTGGGAGTGCTGCTAGCGCTGCTGCACAACACGTTGGAGCCACTGACAAAGTCCTTCAGAGACCGGCTCGTTCCCTCAGGCTCGGATTTCAAACTAAATCGGCTATTGAGCTGCTTCCAGGCCACAAGAGGTTTTACGGGACAGTTGGTACAGTTATTCCGGTCATTGGAGAGCGATCTTGGTGTAAGTCTGGCGGCAACCAGCGACGACACAGCTGCGAACGCAGATAATATCCTGTGGGTTGTGTTCGAGCCGTATCGATTATATTTTACGGAGTATGCTCGGTTTACGAGCGAAGCGCTTACGGATTCTCTGCTGCGCCTCGTACCTACATTTAATGCCAAGCAAAGCCTGGAGCAAGCAACCGACGAGATCGATGACGAATTTAATGGTCAAACCAACGGCGATGCTGCTCCACTCGACGAGTTTTCGCAACATCTGGAAGAAGCATCTGAAGCAGCTTGGACTCTTGTTGATGAAAGTCTGCAACAGTGCTATGAATTTACGGGAGGAGCTGCATTCCCAGAGGCAGTGGAAGCCATCGGAACGGCAGTGCAGCAGTTCACTCTCGCTTTGAGCGCTACGATGCCAACAATTCGCGAGTACTACAAAGCAGAGCCCGCTTCGAGGGTCGGAAATGCTACTGGTGGCGTGTTGGTCGCATCTCCTGACTGGAGCCAGTTCCATGCTTCTCTAACACTTCTTAAATCCTGCGGCACTTTAGAGAGCGAACTCTGCTCTCTCGACAGTCGAGTGCGTGTGCGGATTCGTGAACAGCTCCGCCAATTCTTTGGCGATGCATCAGGTTCGTCGTCACCGCGCAATCGCCGCAAGAAGAGTCATGATAGCGAAGGAATCAATTGGGCAGACCTCGTGGACCCAACAAAGCTCGTAACAACCTTGGCCAAGGTTTGGCTTCATGATGAGGACACTACTCGACAGGCACAGTTCCACCAATTTGAGATGGGATTATTAGATCATTCCTCGGGCTCGGCGGGACACGATGCCACTAGATCGCGCTACCCTACTGCATCGGTACGTCTTGTTGTAAAGATTTGTGATGGTAATGCTTCAAGCCACTTATCATTTACTTAATGTGATTTTTAGCTGCTGGATGAGGCGCAGCGTGCCGTGCGGAATTGGACAAAGGAAGCTCAACATCTTACATACGACGCCGTTTTCCTACCGATTGCCCGTGTTTTGGAAACACTTCCTGCGAACGAGGTACGCCAAAAAGCTCGGCGCCGAAAAGTCGACCATGAACACTGAGGTTTCTTACTTGCTACTTTCTATCACGTAGAGTTGGCGCAAGATGCCAGACACCGCGCTAGGAGACCTGCCTACATTCAGCATGCTGCCACAAGACTACATTACAATGGTGGCAGACCTCCTGTTGTCGCTGCTGCCGCAGTTGGAGCCCTTTGCAGAAAGCAACAGTCTTGAAAATGCCTTCGTGGCCTCTCGTGGGGCACAGGAAGTCTGTGTGCAAGCTGAGTGGACTCGGCTAGGTCAAATCCTCCAGCTAGCGCCCCCAGAGCTAGCAGCTTGCCAACGGATTTTCGGTTTAGAAACCAAGACAGCTGAATCCGAGTCGGTCCCTACAGCAACTGTGTTCGTCGACTTGTGGACTGCTGCAGTTGCCAGCGGCACACTTGCAGCACTCTTGCGGACGGTGTGCTCCATATCGATGCTGACTGAAATGGGAGCGCAGCAGTTGGCCGCTGACTTGGGATACTTTTTCAATGTGTTGAGTGCTGTGGGTGGCGAAGGCAATTTCATCGTGGATGATCTGCGGCATGCGCTTGAGATGGACCTATCGACCCATTTGCTGCATGTGGAAGAGCTACAGGCAGAGAGTGATACCCCAGAGAAGCAGGCACTTGCGAAGATTAATGGCCGCCTAGTCTCCATGCGCCAGCGTGCGTTGGAGCCCCGCGTCGGCTCTCTGCTGCTAGTGGAAGCTCGTCCACAACGCCATCGCAGTTCCATTAGATGTGCGAGGCTAAAACGAGTCAAGTAGAAAAATAGGCCGCACTTCGTCATTGCCTACGCTTTTCTCGATCGGAACTTTCCTGTCGGTGCATTTCTCGCTGGCTGGTGGCCAGCATGGCCTCCATCTACTACTATTACAACGAGGTGCTCCGACAGAGCGCGCAGAACGCAGCTGTGTGGCACGCAAATTGTGGCGGAGATGGAGTGGAAGACCTTCAGCAGCAAGAGGCAGCAGCAGAAAGACCGACAGGGCAAAAGCGCAGCGAGAAACCTGTAGTTGCGACCACGCCGGCGGACGCCCAAGCGAAAGAGAACCAGGATGAAGCTGGAGAGATAACACCTCCGTCGAAGACGCACGTGCACAGTGAGGCCTCGCTGGCAACGCTCCAACCTCGCATGAATCGACTCGCCTACTTGTCCTCAGCTGCACTGACCAATCTAGACGCACTGGCGCGATCGCTCGGACCGAAGGAATAGATGATTGACAACGGTAAGTAGAAGAATCGCTACCACAAACAGATTTGTTCAATATCAACAACTTCTAGCAGAAATCTCGTCGCCTCAGGACCTGTCGGTGCTGGAACCACTGCTTAACGACTTGGACGAGAAAAACGACGCTGTCGTAGCAAAACTTGCCACATTTTGTCCAGCGATGTTTGCCGCAGCATTGGATTTTTACCGACACCATCAACAGCGTTGGCACCAGTAGCAGGTACACCATTTTGAGCACTATTCGTCCCAGGGTCTTCGACGACATCGTCGTCGTCGCTGTTTGTGTTCATGTTGTTGCCCCCATTTCCAAGCTGGCGAGCCGCATGAAGCAGTCTGCGCTGAGGCGTTCCTGTTGTCCTTCCTCGTCCAAAAGCAATGGAGTGCCATGGGTCGACATGAACGACGGACGAGCTTCTTCTTCCTCTGCTTCTAGCTCCAAGGTATCTCGCTTAAGCACTGCTGGTCCAACCTGACTCACTGTTGTGCCTGCTGCAGTTTCAAGGCCAACGTATGCTGCAGCTTGTCTATCCCCACCCAGTGTGCTGCAAAACGAGCTGGCTGACATGGGTCGTCGGTGTGACGCCGCAGCCACTTCTTCGGCGTACTTGGCAGCAAACGCTTGGTGTTGTGCTTGCATGTCCGCATTCCAGCTGACTGGGGGCGCTACAGCGCCATTGAGCCATGGATGCGCCACGATCTCCTCGATTCTCATCGCGGCGTCTGCATTTTTCTCCAGCATCCTCCGTAGTAGGTCCCTCGCCGCTCGAGTCAGTAGTGTACCATTGTGCGGGAATGTCAATCTGTCTTTAAGCACGCGCTTCTCGATATCCACCACATTGTCCGGTTTCCCTGGCTCTACTCCATCGCTGAAAGGGAAACACCCGCATAGCATCACGTAGAGTGTGACTCCAAGTGCCCAGACGTCAATCTGCTGCGCTTCTCTCCAGTTGGTCACCACTCCGCCATCTCCATATTTCCACTTTGGGTCTCGTCTCTTCTTGAGCACAAAGGGCGGCAAGAAATGAATGTGGTGGACGTTGTCCCACAGGAACCCGTTGGCTCTGGGTCTGCACCGCAGCGACAGATTCTTCCAGGGCGCTGCTCGCCCGAAGGCCGCCAGCAGCACTCTGGCGTCCGTATCGTCCTCACTGAACAGCACGTGCTCTGGCCGCACCTCTCCATGGACGACGTCCCTCTCGTGAAGGAACTGCAGCCCGCTGGCCACCTGCGCGATGACTCTGCTCACGTCCCTCTCGGACCGCAGCTTTGGTAGCACCTCCCCGCCGGTGGCCAGCTCGAATGCCAGCTCCACACGCGTGCCGGAGGTCGAGACGTCGTGCAGCTGTAGCAGATGCGAGTGGCCGTGTGCCAACTGCAGGACGCGGACTTCTTGGCGTAGTCTGCGTCTCGTGGGGCGCTGCCGCAGCAGTCGCTTGTCCAGCACCTTGAGCGCCACCAGGTCGTTCGTCACGCGGTGGCGCGCTGCGTAGAGTCCCGGAGGGGCCGGCTGCGCCACGTAAGTGTACGAAGAGAGCGAGCGCAGCTCCACGTAGTCGCTGCTGGGCGCCACGTCCGAGAGGCACGACCAGCCAGCGCACGGCCCGAACCAGAGCATGACACCTGGCGGGAAGAAGTGCACACTATCCCGACAAAAATTCAGTATTTTTATACTACTGTATTTTTTCATTTTCAACATGGCGACCCACAATGGACGCCACCTGGAGCGGCTGCAGCGCGGCGAGCACTTGGAGGCGACGGCGGTGCTGGCGCTGTGCGAGCGCGTGAAGGACCTGCTGGTGGAGGACGACAACGTGGTGCGCGTGGCGAGCCCCGTGGCCGTGTGCGGCGACATCCACGGCCAGTTCCACGACCTGCTCGAGCTCTTCAAGCTGGCGGGCCAGGCGCCGGCCACGAGCTACATCTTCCTCGGGGATTTTGTGGACCGCGGCGCCATGAGTGTCGAGACCATCTCGTTGCTGTGCGTGCTCAAGGCCAGCTACCCGGACCGCGTGACGCTGCTGCGTGGCAACCACGAGAGCCGCCAGACGACGCAGGTCTACGGCTTCCAGATGGAGTGCATGAAGAAGTACGACGGCGACGGCCGCATCTACAAGGCCTTCATGGAGCTCTTCGACTTCCTGCCGCTCGGCGCGCTCATTGACGACCGGCTGCTGTGTCTGCACGGTGGACTGAGTCCAGCACTGCACCACTTGGATCAGCTGCGCATGCTCGACCGCTTCCAGGAGATCCCGCCCGACGGCATCTTCGCAGACATTGTGTGGTCCGATCCGGACGCCAAGACGCTGGGCTTTCATATGGTGAGGGAAGAGGAGATGAAGGAGGGGAGGTAAAGCTGCTAACTGGGCGCGTGGTTTGTATTTGCTGCAGTCGCCTCGAGGAGCAGGATACATCTTCGGCGAGGACGTTGTGGAGAAGTTCCTGCACGTGAACAAGCTCGACCACATGAGTCGCGCCCACCAGCTGTGTATGGAAGGCTACCAAGTGCTCTTCCGAGAGACCTTCTCCACAGTCTGGAGCGCGCCCAACTACTGCCATCGCTTTGGAAACTTGGCGGCAGTCATGGCTGTCGACGACAACCTCCAGCGGACATACAAAACCTTCAAGGAGGCGCCGTCGTCTAGGAACATCGGAGTGCTGGATAGCAAGGGCACCAGCTCGGATGCTATCGACGCCGGCTACTTTACGTAATTCAGCACAAGAAGCGAATCAACAATGGGAAGACCCAATAGATTTTGTGACAGTAAGGCCATGGATGCCACTAACGGCGCCGTTTCTTGTCCTTCTTCCCCTTGCTGCGGCGCTTGTGATCCGCCTTGGCCTTCTCGTAGCTTGCGTGGAGCTGCTCGGGGTCTTTTGTTGCATGGGTTTCAGCTTGGTCTTCACACACTTCTCGATCTCTAGCGCGTCATAGACCACCAGCGATTGCGGATGGTTGTACAGCTGCGCGTTGCTGATCATGAGGTCCCAGTCGGCCTCAAATTGTTCGTGGGAAGCGTAAATATGATTGTCAATACGCATCTTGATCGTCGTTATATCCATCGGCTCCTTCACGATCGAGTAGTAGTCTGGGTAATCCGCAGCCGACGGCTTCTCCAAGTATAAGTCTGTGCGAAGTCGTCCCGTGTTGTCTTTGAGTCGCATCACACTATCGTAGACCTTGCGGTGGTAATAGCTCAAGATCTTACGGTAGCGTCGTGAAGCTTCATCGTCGTTGGGATCATCCGCACCCTCGTCTTCATCTTCATCCACAAACGGTTCATCCTCATCACGCTTTCGCTTGCTACGCTTGCTGTCTTTGGGGCTTTTGGCTGCTGGCTTCATCTCTTCCTCATCGATACCGTCCTCACACATCTTGACAAACTCCGCGTCCGTAAATTGATCGCGGTAGGACATTTCCTTGCGCTTGCGTGGCTGGCCAGCGATGTCCATATCGAAGTTCCAGCTGTCCTTTTCCTGCTTGCCAGTGGCGATATCATGCTCCATAATCTCGTTCGCTTCACGAAGCCAAGCTGGGAGCGTCCTTTTCCGACATCAATCGGTGGCGAGGAGTGTTTGGCAGGTTCATCTGCTTGCTATAATCTGCCCATTCTTTGGCTTCACGTTCCTTGCGCTCGGTATCCATACGATGGTACAGCGCCAGCTCTTCGTCTGTCAGAGCCATCATGGCATTAATCTCGTCGTCCAAGAGAACGTTGGACGACTCGTCGTCGTGAGCAGCGTGTGCCGCTTCCTCCTGCTCCATCTTGATAAGACTTTCAAGCATGGCGCGTCGCTCCGCTTCCTTTGACTTGTTGTTAAATTTTCCGGCCTCAACGACGAGGTTGTTCATGTTCATTTTGTCCGTAGCACGCGATAGAATCTTTTCCTCCACGGGACTGTTCGTAACCAGTCTAAACACGCGCACTTCATTCTTCTGACCGATACGATGGGCACGATCCTGGGCTTGCGCGTCCATGGCTGGGTTCCAATCGCTGTCAAAGATAACGACCGTATCGGCAGTTGCCAGGTTCAGACCGAGACCACCAGCGCGCGTGCTCAACAAGAAGATAAAGAACGGCGAGTCGGACGCGTTGAACATGAACATTCTCTGCTCGCGCTCATCTGCGCTTGTGGATCCGTCCAAACGGAGGTAGCGGAAGCCACGGTAGTTGAAATAATCCTCCAAGACGTGCATCAACTGCGTCATCTGACTGAACATCAGCACACGGTGACCCGCAGCCTTGAGCTTCGGGAGCATGCGGTCAAGCAATTCAAACTTGCCGGATGAGCGCACAATGTCAAAATCGATCTGATACCCGTTAGTTTGGAACAGATACGGGTGATTGCACACCTTCCGTAGCTGCATCAGCACATTCGACAGCCCCTTGGACGTGTATTTTGTCTTGCCCTTCTTCTTGCCAGAATCGTCTGTCGTTTCCATGAGTAGCGCTCCACCTTCCTGAATACGTCGATACATGATCTTCTGCCATCCTGACAGCTCACACTTCAGCACCTTCTCCACCTTGTCAGGAAGCTGGTCTAGCACGGAACTCTTCACTCGTCGTAGCAGGAATGGACGTAGCACCTGGTGCAGTCGGTTGATGATAAGCATACGCTCTTCATCTGACAGTTCATTCGACTCGCCGTTGCCGGAGAACTGCGCAAACGGCTTACTGAACCACTGTTCGAAAGTGTCCACCGACTCAAAAATGGTTGGCAGCAGGAAGTTCAACAAAGCCCAAAGTTCTGGCAAGCTGTTTTGGAGCGGCGTACCCGTCAGCAACAGTCGATTACGAGAAGTGTACATCGTTCCCAGCGTCATAGCGAATTTACTCTGCGCGTTCTTCATGCGATGTCCTTCGTCCACGATGATATACTGCCAATCGTACTTGCGCAGCACGTGTTTATCCTTCATAATGTACTCGTAGGTGGTTAGAAGAACATTGAACTGGCACGAGGCCATCTCCTGCTTGTGAAGCTCCTTGCGAACCTGCGGAGGGCCCTTGTAGACCACCAACACGAGGTCCGGCGCCCATTTTTAAACTCATTCACCCAGTTAGACAGCGTCGAAAGAGGCACCACCACAAGGAAGGGGCCGTGGTTGTGCTTCACCTCGGTCACATACGTGAGCAGTGAGATAGACTGAATCGTCTTACCCAGACCCATTTCATCGGCAAGAATGCCGTTCAAGTGGTTGTCGTACAACGAAACCATCCACTGCAATCCTCGAAGCTGATACTCTTTCAAATCTCCGCCAACCAACATGAGCGGCTGGCGTGGTAGCTCGCCCTTGGACGCAATCTCCAGATAGTTTAAGTCATCATCATCTTGGTCATCCGGCGCGCTACTCTTGCCACCATCGTGGTGCGCGTCGTAGTGGGCAGTGTACTCGTCCACGACGTGGTGTTTTCGCTTATGCTGGCGCACCAGTTGTCGAATGCTATCCAGGTAGCTATTCGTTTGCGTCAGGAGATACGTCAAACGCTCATTCTTGGCCTCAGCCACCAGCTTGCCGTATGCCTCCATATCATTGGCCTTCAAGGCCTTCAGACGCAATTTCTCCTGACGGTCTTCCTCACGTTCGATTTTGGATGCTCGCTGGTCGATAAAGCCCTTGACACCTTTCGCCGACTTGCTCACCTGCGCCTTGACGTTCTTGTGGTACGCAAAGAACTCCCGCGAGTGATTAAGGATGGCCTTCAGGTACATCTGGTGGTCTGCCCGCCGCTTCTTCTCCATCGCCACCGATTTCTTGCGCTTCTCGCGCTCGTCGCTCTGCAACTCCAATCTTGACGCAGGACGGCGTCGCCGGAACGACTTTCTATCCACCGCCGATGGTTCTCCCAGCAACGCCAACTTGGTCGTGTGCGCCTTGGCCACCTGCTTCCTCAGTTTTTGCTGCAGTAACACACACCTCAGATCCCGCAGCGTCTTCTTCTCGTCCTCGTCCAGACCTTCAGTGTGGCTCTCCATCTTGTGCAGACTCGCAGTCAAGAACTGCTGCAGCGTGTGCATGTATCTCATCTTCATAGCCACGTCGTTGGCGCCCAGCCAAGGGTGCACACATTGAACGGCCCAAAGGCCTCGTTGCTCTTGTGCTCGACCCCAATGAGATCTCCGTCAAAGTATTTGGGCCCTATGTACAGCAAGTTCCTGCTCTGTCTGGTCCACTTGGGGGTCATGAGCTCTAGAGTCTGGATGTCCGTGGGCGTCTGCGGCTGCGGGGAGTAGCCATCATCAAACTGGCCGTTTCAATGGGCATGGCGCCTCCTCCTGCCTGCAGCTGCTTGGCCTGGCTGATAGCCGCGTCCATCGAGTGGCACAGCGCCTTGTACGCTCGGATCTGGTTGTGGAGGTACTCCAGCTGCTTGTCCGTGAAGAGGTTCTTGCCCTGCAGGAACGGGCTGGCGGCCACGTCCAGCGGGCGGCTCGCCACGGTCTGGGCTTGCGCCTGGGCGCGGCGCTGCAGCTGCTGCTGCTGGTACTGGCGCAGCAGCGTCACGATCTGCTGGTACTTGGGGTGGCCCTTCTGTCCGGCGCGCTGCATGCGCTGCGCCACCTCCATGAGCTTTTGACGTGCTCGGCCGTCAGCACGCGCGGCCCCGACGACGACTCCATCGAAGCGTCTTCGCCTTTCGAAAGCACTTCTGCGGGGAATGAAAAACGACTACTTCGTAGTCAAAATAAAGACTACCAGGCTTCCTGGTGACTACCGCTGCTCCTGATCAAGAGACTTGACGTCCGCCACCGACCGCCGCACCGTGTCGAGGCTCTGGAATCGATCAGCGCGGTGCAAAGCATGAAGAACGGAGACGAAGTGTTGGATGCGGCACCCGCAAGATGGTGGCAGAGCTGGAGCGCGTTAAGGAGATTCAATCTGGAGCAACGATGCTTGATCCGAGCGCTTGGTTCGCCCCCCAAGACGTCCAAAGTGCGCGGCAACGGGCTGTTTGACGACATGCTCAACGTGGTGCACATCAACACGAAGTGACTCTCACTTCCGCAAGATAAGAAGTCCAAGGTGTATGACCGCGGCGGCCAGACCGCAACAAGACCCGCCGAAGAACGCGAAGTTTAGTGGGAAGATCGGCATCTGGCCGTTCGTACGGCAAGTGGTTGAGCCGATGGAGCCCGGTAGATTGTTGATTGCTTTGAAAACGGTCACGAAGAATGACGTGTACGGTCGCGGTGACCAGGCCGCAATGGGAAGGGAATAGGCAACGCCATGAAGGTAGTGTTTCGTCAGGAGCTGGCCGGGACATGGATCGACTCGTAAACTATGGGACTACAATACCTTGCAGCCATTTGAAGCTGGAGACATCAAGACACTTGAACGATGGCAACCACCTACAATGATCCGACATGGACAACGCCAGCAAACGCCTGCTATTGGAATTTAACAAAGTGTTCTTCATTGGCTAAGAAAAATCTGTTACGCGCGCTCCAGTCAATTCAAGCCGCGAGTATTTGGCACCAGAGACCCCACCTACTCAAGGAACCACACGAATGGATGTTTTGTTGTACTGCCGGATGCGTGATTTCTCGTTTGATCAGATAAGTGTTGTCAAGAACCACCCGAGAGAAGCTATTGAAGTGAGAAGCATTTACTGCTTCGTCCGATCGAAGAAACCTCTAACGAAAACTGTGAGGCGGCTTTGATTCGCTATTCGACTTTGGAACGGGATCAAGCAAAGGCGTTAGTGCAGGCATTAAGCAGCCGAATGGCCAGCAATCAAGGCCTTCCTGGCGCCGGAAAAGCGTTTACCGGCGCGATACTGACGCCAACTATTGTGGAGGCGAAGGTCGCACCCGTGTTGTTTGTTTGCTACACCAACCACGCGTCGGATCGGTTCCTGTGTCATCTACCGGACGTCGGTATCAGTCTCGTTCGTATTGGTCGTTAATGCAAAGAACCTCACCTTGAGAAGTATAACCTCAACAAACTGCCACGGTCACCCCCACAGTTTGAGATGAAGATGCTGTACAACAAGTTGGATGAAAATGCCGAAGCTATCAATGTGGCTCTACGGAGAGCTGGACGCGGACGGGAGTCTTTGAAATGGTTTTTGAAGACGAATTGAATACGGCTATTTTTTTCTGAGCTCATTGCGGAATGCTCGAAGATGATTGCCGGTTCCAACGACATTATCGACTACTTGATGCGAGGCCAGGACGGTAGCAACAATCCAAGACGCAATGCAAGACAACGGAGTCCGAACGTCTGGCAATAGAGCGTCGCTAATCGTCGCTCGGCTTTAGCTGAGTGGATTGGAGTAGTTCGAGCGGACCGTGACTACGATCGCGTCGCTGCCCAAAACGCCTACAGTGAAACTTTGAAGAAACGAAACAGTGAAAGAGCAAGCCGACGTAACGATGCTCCAACGCGTCCAAATCATTGGCATGACGACGATTGTGTGGCGAAGAATCCGCAGAAAGTCGCGGCTGTGGCGCCACGAGTTGTCATTTACGCTCCCCGCTAACACATCTTTTGCTTTTCCCGATAGGTTTGCGGGGCAAAATGATTACGGAATTTTCGACGGCGTTCGAACCGCAGGCCTCACATTCTCAATCTTCCGTCAAGATGCAACTTGTAGCCTTACTTGTTCTCGTTCTCGCACTTGCAACTCGCACCACCGCCAATGCTGCGTCGATTGGTCATGACAAGGTCCAACCGTTTGCTCAACCCGAGCCGATCACCGACGCCGAGAAAGCTGCTGTCAAGTTCAGGCCATCATTAACTATCAAGACTGGCTGCCACCCTTACGCTGCCGTGAATGCCGCGGGGGAAACGAATGCCGGGCTGAAAGGGACAGGAAGACCTGACGGAGACTGCAAGGATTCAGGTTTGGGACCCCAAGTGTACAGTCGATCCAAGTGGCATGGCGACAAGTGGGCCATCATGTATGCTTGGTATTTCCCCAAGGACGTGACGCGATGGCGTTTGTTGGCCGGCAAAATGGGCGTTCGACACGACTGGGTGAACGTGATCGTGTGGCTCGATAATCCTGCGATTGAGACACCGACAATACTGGCGATCACGGTGTCTCCCTACCGTCCCGGATACGACGACAGCAATAAACCTCCAGAGATGTCCGTAGTGGTCGACGGCTTTACTCCGAAGATGCGGTATGATGAAGATGAATATAATGGCTATCACACCATCGTCCAGTCCAACGAGAAAGGAGAGTTTCAAGACCTGATCCAGTGGGAGCAGCTGACGGACGAGGCTCGCGAAGCTTTGGAGAGCACGGACTTTGGGGAGCATGCCAAGGTGCCATTCAACGACGCCCACTTTGACAGCAACCTCGTGAACGCAACCACGTTCTATGTCGACAGACGGCACCACGGCGTCGAGACACATACGATCTGGGAGTAAATTGAGCAATGGCAGGCAAGGTTTTGGCGAAACGCTTGTGAAGAGAATGCATGAATATTAGCGCGCAGAGCACACTTCTTTTCATCATCTAACACTACATCCCCTTGCTGTGTGGGTGTCGCTATGCTGTTTTTCGAACGGCCTACGAGAACGACGCACGGTCGAAGACGTGCAGCGGCAACGACTTGGTCATGAGCCGGAAGTACGCCATCTGCGAGTCCGTGGGCTTGTCTGTCAAAATCGGAGAAGAATCGGTTAGGGATGCACCTCCATCACACCACAATAGAGACCAACTTACCGTGCAGGAAACTAACTTGGTTGTAGTACGCGACGACGGCAGACATCTCCTCGGGCGTGTACGTGTACATGGTGGCGCGGACCTTGCGGTAGTCCACCTGCTTCTTAAAGTGCGTCTTCGTGGGGAAGTTCTCCGTCACGGCGGCCACGAACAGGCCGTTCTTGAGCTTGCGCGACTCGTCATAGCCCTTGGCGCCAATGTCCTTCAGCGCCGCGATCACCGAGATGTCGTCGGGCTTCACGTCCTTGCCCTCGTAGCCGAACACCGTATTCTGGAACCACGTGTTGTAGTCGTCGATAGCGATCAGCACAGGGAACTCGGTCGTCTGGGCCAGCTCCTCCTTCAGGTCGCACACGGCCTGGCACGCTAGCTCCTCGTCGCGAATGCCCCCACAACAATATCACGCAGCGTCAGAGCAGCATCCTTGTACTCCGCTGCGGTCTTCGGCTTGGCGTCGTGCGTGTCCGTGGGGTAGTAGCGCTCGCTGTACTTGCCGCGCATCGGGATCTGACTGAGTTGTTCACCGTGGCAATGCAGGAACTTTTCCAGCAGGTCGACGCCGTACACGTCAATGTCGAACTTGCCCTCCTGGAAGGGCGACTGCATCACATACGGGGCCTCCTTACACCAGGAGCGCGGGTTGGGGATGTACA
The DNA here is from genome assembly GCA_011947345.1 of Phytophthora quininea. Lineage (NCBI taxonomy): Eukaryota > Oomycota > Peronosporomycetes > Peronosporales > Peronosporaceae > Phytophthora > Phytophthora quininea. Next base: position 18,395 of record JAAVTG010000662.1, read on the forward strand.
GCACCACCCAATCGCTCTCGCGCGCGAACTGCACGATCTGGTGCAGCGCAAAGCTCTTCCCGTGCCGCGGTCGCCGTCGATCAGATACGCGCCGATGGACGAGTCCTTGGTTGAATCCCAGTCTGCACGACAGCAACACGTCAGAAGTACGAACTTGTCCACTTTAGCTGGTCCAACTGCACGCACCCTTCATGGCCGAGATGATCTTCAGCGTTGTATCACGAAGCATAATGTGGCGGTGGCCCACGAGCTCGAACGTGTCGTCCATGCGGCGTACGATGCCCTCGGGGAAGAGCTGGTCCTGCTGGTCCTTGGCGAACGAGAAGAACTTGAGGCGGTGGGCATCGGTGGCCTGCGTACATTATAGCAATACATTAGCATGGCTGTTGGGATCCCCATGGCCACTGCAGCCGCCCCAAACCTGTGAGATCGGGACACCGGCCAGACTGCCGAGCTCTTCGAGCGTCGGCTCCTTGGTCTCCACCGCCTCCTCCTTGGCAGCCGCAGCCTCCAGCGCCTCCACCGCGGCGGGAGGAACCTCCGTGGACAGCGCTCGCAGCGCCATGGCCGGCAGGCGGCGCGTGGGCAGGCGCTTGGTCAGCGCGCGCAAGGGCATCATCTTGTCCGCACTCGATATGCGGTCCCAGCCACACGCCTAAAACGATTTAGACGTTGTTTTAGATGGCCTTGTAAAACGGACCCTAAAACCTTTGCCGAAACGACGCGAAAAGCGTGCAACGACTGCAACTTGGCAAATGGGCTCGGCGGCTTCGACGGCAAAGGAAGGGCTGGGCACTGCAGTGCCCGGGCAGGACGGGTCGACCCCGATCGCCTGCAAGCTCAGCGACGACCAGGTGGCGGCGTTCGCGAGCAGCTCCAACTTTACGCCCGAGGAGGTGGCGGCTCTGCACGCGCACTTTGACCTCATTAGCTCGGCGCAGCGAGACGACGGACTCATCGACCGCAGCGAATTCCAGACGGCGCTGGGCTTTACGGTCAAGGAATCGCTCTACGTGGACCGCATCTTCCAGCTGTTCGACGCCAACAACGACAACTTTATCAGCTTTGCCGAGTTCGTGCAGAGCGTCTCGGTGTTGTCGTCCAAGGGCGGCACGGCCGAGAAGATCAAATGTGCGTGGCAATGGGCTTTAGCAGCTGCCAACGTGAGTTCCTAACTGTCTGTGGTGCTGCTGCTTTCGATACGCTCCAGTCTCGTTCGACATTTTAGATTTTGACCGCGACGGCAAACTGTCGACGCAGGAGCTGCTGAGCATGCTAGAGGCGTGCATCCAGGAGAACGGCATCAACATCCCCGCCGAGTGCCTCGACGCCATCGTGGCCAAGACGATGGCAGATATAGACCTGGACAAGGACGGCTTCATCAGCTTTGACGAATTCCGCGTCATGACGGAGGCCAATCTGCAGATGCTCAACCACGTGACGTTCAACGTGTCGGCCATCATCGCCGAATACATGCCGGCGCTACGCGTGCTGGTGACCGGCCAGACCTAGTTAGACAGGTATTCTCGCAACAGAATTTACGCTCCAGTCTGCATTCCTTGATCAGCACAACAGTCGTTGGCCGCCAACTTTAAAGCAAGTACTGCGGCCGGTCGACCGAGCCGCATCAGCGACACCCGGCGCTGATATTGGCCCGCCTTCCTTCTCTGCGCCACGGCCGACGCGTTCTGCGCGCCCACATCGGATTCCTCGCCCCGGCAGGCCAGCAGGCCGCGCTCCCGTTCCGCGTCGATAACGCCTCTGCCCTCTTCAAGTGCGCGGCAATTGGCCGAAAAAATCAGACGAGAATGCCCACGGCCACTGCGCAAGGCCGCTCGAGGAGCTCAAATAGCCCGCAGGAAGCGCTCGCATTTAGCTCCGCTGCCACCATCGCGCGCCCAGAGCACCGCAGTCCAAAAGCGGCGGGCCGTTTCCGAGCCGTCCGAAGCTAAAAGCGTCGCGCGAGAGCCCCGGCATGCTGAGCCGCTGTCTGGCCGCGGGCTGCTGCGTGGATGAGACGTGCGCAGTGAGCGACCGCCGCCGAGCCCTGCCGCCCCCGAGCGCGCCATGTCGAACCAGCAGCAGAGCCGGTTGCTGGCCGGAGAGTACGCGCAGCGCCGCCCGCTGCTGGACAAGGCGGTGGACGCCAAAGTGGACAAGCTGGCGGCCTTCAAGTCGCAGATGCAGCAGCAGCAAGCGCCCGCAGCCAAAGCCTCTGCGGCCGTGTCGACGCAGCAGAACGAGTCGCGCGAAGAGGAGCCGCAGACGCCGCAGCCGGAGTGGCCCGAGCAGGACGGCGTGGACAGTAAGACGCTCTTCCAGGTGGACCCGCCCGCCGTCAAGATCGGCCGAGAGATCGGCAAGGGGGCCTTCTCCGTCGTCTACGCCGGCGACTACCGCGGCCAACACGTTGCGGTCAAATGCCAGCCCAAGGACGCAGAGGGAAACATCCCGGCCTTCGTGCTGAGAGAGGTGCAGGTTCTGCGCCAACTGCGTCATCCGCGCCTACTGCAGTTCGCTGGCGCCGCTGACAACGTCCGCGCCAAGCAGGTCTGGATTCTCAGCGAGTACCTGAACAACGGGGACGTTGACTTGCTGTTGAAGGCCATTCGCAGTGGCAAGAAGAGTCATGTCGGCTGGCACGGCATGGTGCGCATTGCCCTGGACGCAGCCCAAGGCATCCAGTTCTTGCAAGAGCGACACATCGTGCACCGTGACATTAAATCGTCCAACATCTTGCTGGACGACAAACATCGTGCCAAGCTGTGTGATTTCGGGTTCGCTGTCGAGATTAAACCTGTGACGGCCTCGGCCAACGGAGCAGCCGAGTCGGAGGAGACCAAACAGCGCCGCAAGTCCTATTGCGGCACGGACGCCTACATGGCACCAGAAATGTTCCTGGACGAGGACTACGATCAGAGCGTGGACATCTTCAGCTTCGGCGTAGTGCTCATGGAGATGCTCTGCTGTCGCGTGGCCAATGCCGACGGTTTCTTGCAGCGTCTGCCACAGTACAAATTCCGAGTACTGTTGCCAGAATTCCGTGAGGCTCTGCCAGCTTCGTGTCCACCTGCGCTTGCAAACTTGGCCGAGCAATGCGTGTCGTTCGAACCCAGCGAACGTCCCAAAATCCAGACGATTGTGCGCTCGCTTGAAGACGTGTTTAACGCCACTGCTCATGGTCGTGACACGGTGGAGCTAATTCCATTCACTCCATTTGACAGGGAACCGCAGGTCGAGGAGGACGATGACGCGTACTATGGCGAAAACGACGATGAGGGTGACGACGACGAGGAGGAGGAGGAAGACGATGACGAAGTATACGACGAAGACGACTACAATGAGCATACCAATGGCCGTCACAACACCATGGGAATGGACTCGGACGAGGAGGACCGCATCGTGAACTCGCAGGTGGTGAATGAGCCATACTTCGACGAGGAGAGCGTTGACAGCGACATGTTTGCACAGCCCGCAACCCCGCACCGTACCACGAGGGGTGATTCTAAAGCGCAATCGCCGTGGAAAACGATCGTGGGTGGAGAAGTGGTTCATCATCGACCACGACCAACTGCACTACACGGACATGCCAGAACGCTGGCAGCACCACCAAAAGCGAAATGCCGATTGGCGCTGCACGTTGCCACCAATTTCGTCGCTGTCGCTGCGCGAGTGCCGTATCTGGAAGACCATGGAGATGCCTGAGCTCCGCTTTAACGTGATCGACAACAACTGGAAGATTAAGCGAGAATTGCAGGCCGTCTCGAAGAAGGACCTCGAGATGTGGATGGAGCTCATCAACCAGTCCATTGACTACGCTAACGAACTCTACGCACGTGAAAACGACTTGCCGAACAACATCACAAGCCCCAGCACGGGAACAAGTGCAAGTAGCAGCAATGCTAGTCGTCCAAGCCGAAACAAGTCCTCTAAACAAGCGCCATGCGGGGCAACATCCAAACCGCAGCAGCAAAGACCCAAAGCAAAGTCAGATGCCGCTCCCTTGCGTCAGACAAGGCGCAACAGTGCTGCAGCCAAGTTCGATGAGCCTCCTGAAATGCCAGAGACGGAAGAAGACCGCAATGATGAGGTCTATCTCTGGCTAAAGGAGATTGGATTCCAGAGATACGCACCGATGCTGAAAGCGAAGGGCTTCGAGTCGCTGGACTTTATCCGCGAGGTACGCATCGACGCCAAGTGTGATCGTTAGCAGTTTTCTAACTGTTGTTGGTGTTGTTATGAGCAGACCGGCATCGAGATGGAAGACTTGAACTTTGTGGGCATCAAGGAACCCGTGGCGCGCAAGGCTATCCGCTCAGCAGCCCGTACATTGCGTGGAGATGACGATGACTGAGCGAGCGACTGAGGCCTTCGTTTCTTTCTCCAGCGGCTTCATGTGGCGAGGCCAGTTTTCCCTCAGTGCATTAAGTATAACTATTTTTTTCAACATCACGCAGTGTATTCATTCATAGCTTCGGTGCCTTCGCACCACTACCTATTTCAAAGCAAATAAACGAAAGCCAATGCCGAAACACAAAGCGAAGACAAAGCCTCATGCTTACCCGACTAGCCTCGCGGCCTTCACTACACCGTCAAAGCCTACAGCATTGGTGCCGACGACGTGAGGCCGTCCTCGATACCAGTCAGCAGATTGCGCAGGAATGTCTCTGTTACGCGCGTGTAGTTGATGATCTCCGAGCGGTTCATCTTTTCCAACGGCATCTCCGATAACCCTGTCAGGTGCTCCGCATTCTTCTCCAAGTTCTCCTGCAAGTACTCGAACAGATTCTTCTCCTTCCCATTCGGCAGGTAATAGCCAAACACATATGTGTACTTGAGCACACGTCGGCACTCAATCAGTTGCTCCGTAGCGGAGTTCAGAAACTGCACGTCGATCCACGACGAGTCTCCGTGACTAGCCTGTAATTCAATCATACGCGTTTCCGTGCCTTCCCGCATCCGCTGCGCAAATTTGCCAGCCTCCGAGTGGTTTGCGAACCGCTGGTAGTAGTGGAGGTATCTGTCAAGTTCGGCCTTCGCACGAGCGGCATCAGTGTCTGCAGCCTGCGCATCGGCGTCGTAGCGGTTGCATTTGTAGTAGCCGCCCGTCCCAGAGCCATGCTTGTCCCATCCCTCCATACAAATCTGCAAGGCAACAACAACACATTAGATTACAAGACTGACCAAATCGAAGTACAGTACCGCCAAAAAGCGCGACCCACCCAGCAGAATTCATAGTTGCAGCTCCGACACGTCATGTGATTGCAGCCCTGGTTCTTTCGATCCGCACAGAGCACTTGGGGCACTTCTTCGTGTTCGCGAGGATCCAGTTGGCCGTCTCCGACTCGTTACGACACTTTTCCTGCCATGCTGCTAGCTGTTCGCACGTGACTGGCGAGTGCGCTTCCTCTCCGCAGCGGAGGCAGAATACACATCCGCATGTGCACGTCACAGACGACAGTCCGCCTGCGCTTGAGATGGCCTTGCTGCAGCCCGGGGACGGACACCACTTGACGCCCTTGTTAATGTCCACGAACGACCGCAACAAGTAGCGCGAGTACTTGCGGTAGTCCTCCAGGCTCACAATCTGCTTAAAGATGACGTCGCTCACCACCTGCATAGCACATTCGTCACTGGGTTGATAAAAACAAGACACAGAGCACATCAACCCATTCGCAGAACTCACCTCCTTGCAGCCGTGCGCAGGGCATGTGGTTGTCACGCAGATCGGTCCCTCGGCAATCTTCAGCGACAGGTACGGCTTCCAGCAGTTCTACAGCCACACAAAATCAGCAACACCCTTTTAGTCCAACCTCCCTCATTGGCAGTAGCAGCTTTGGCCTCTCACCAGACAGTAGACGTGGCCGCAGCCCATGCCAAAGATCTCGTTGGGCGCGTACGAGTCGCAGCAAATGTTGCAGTCCACCTGCAGCCACCCGCGTTAGTCCTAAAGCATCCACCAAAATCACATTTCTCTTCCCCTACCAGTTCTCCGACTGGAAACTTTGGCGCTAGCTTGTCGGCGAACTCGACGCCCGCTTCGTGCTTGGTCTTGACGGGGTCTGCGTAGTACCCTTCGAACAGCTTCTCCTTGTTCCAGCCAAAGTAGCGCAGCAGCACCGAGGCCACCGGCTGCGAGATCTCGAGCACCTGCGCGATCTCGGCCACCAGCGCTCTGCTCCTGTCGCAGCTCCTGCTCATCGATCACGTGGTACTCCTGCTGCTTGTGGGCGCCTGCCTGGCCCAGGCCCGGGCTCAGGCGTTTCTTCTTGGCGGCCGAGCCCGCGCCCAGCGGCGACAGCGAGTCGGCGTGCTGCTTCTTGGAAGGGTTGGGGGTGGGGGCGGCGTCCTCGTCCTCCTCCTCCGAGTACTGGTACTCGTCCTCCACGTCGCTGTAGTGGTACTCTTCGTCCGACAGTGGGGACAGCGGGGTCGGCGGCGTGGGCGCTCATGGGCAGGCAGCGGGAGGCGGGCGAGCGAGAGCTATAATAGCAGCGGCGCTTTGGGAAATGTGGGCGGAAAGAAAGTTCTTCGGAAAGGAAACACTGTGGTGACTCGTTAAAGTTTATAGATGGGTACATTCCGGGTGCAGCTGGGCATACTGTAGTCAAGTCAAAATGGCGACGCATCAAGCCCACCGACTGCCGTGACGACGCTGGCGGACGTGTTTGCGGACGTGGAGACGGAGAATGGAGGCGGGTACAGGTATGTGGCCACGGAGGCGAAGCAGAAGCAGGTGCGGCACTTTATGCGGTGCCTGGTGTCGGCGCTGCAGGAGTTCAAGGAGACGGACAAGAGAGCGCTACTAGAGGACCAGCAGGGCCACTCGGTAGACCCTACGACCTGGGGCATCGACCCCACGGGGGTCTGGGCTACACTGGCTTTTACTACAGCCTGCTGCGAGGCTACGTGAAGTTGAATCTGCTGGTGCTGGATGCGGACAAGTTGCTGCCGATTCTGCAGCGAGGATCGGACAGGGCGACGCACTGCGTTCTCCTGCTGTGTGGGCACATGGACGGAGGACACCCGGACTGGATGGCGCGGCGGCTGCATCCAGTGATGGACGAGGAAAATATTTTCAAGATGAAGACGCCGCTGACGGCGGATGCCCTGCAGACGATCCGAGACCACTGCGCGCTGCTCTTCCGATGCCTTTGCAGCATCAGCGGCGAGAACAGGGCGCTGGACACTGAGTACGTCGCGAACTGCATTGCACCGTTCTACGTGTAATGTACTGGGCGGAATCGTGGAGAATATTTTTACAGCGATGTGGAGGAAGCCTTGGACGCGTGAAATCGCCACTGAGGACTTTGGACGTCTTGTTTGTTTGCAAGACCTTTAGAGTCCTTACTAGGTTTGCTTGGAACAGCAATCCTTTCGCCATGAGTGGTGACGATGAAGGTGCCGTCGTTCAGACTGCTGATCCAACCAAGTTTGGGCCGTGCACTTGGAGAGCACGAAGACCGCCACCGACGAGCGATGTACTACGCAAATGCCGGGATACATGCGAATGCTTTCGTTGGTATTTGCTAGCTTATGTGCGTTTGCTTTCTCATCAAGCGCTTCCCCTATGAATACAAGCGAAAATGGACGCAGGTGGCACGACATGCAGCACTTACGCCTCCGCCGCGACGAAGGCTCTCACGATCACTGGGACTAAATAATAAATAGCAAGAGGGGGCTCGTCTCTCTCTTCAGGCGCGTCCACTCAACACGCGCAGCGCCTTCTTCGTGGTCTCGTAGGTCGAGAACATCACAGCTGCGTACGGCACGATGCGAGCTAGATTGGGGCCCGTGCCGCGATACAGCGCCAGCAGTCCTTCGTCACGAATGACCTTGCGGAAACAGTCACACATGCCGCGGTAGTACAGCGTGGAGGCGCTTCCTCCTTCGGCAGTGAGCGGACCCATTTCCGTCACGTTCAGATGCAGTTGCTGCGACTGCAGACGCTTTTTGACCGTGTCGAACGGATACGCCACGGTCTGGGCGATGGCTCCAGCGACGCTGCCGCAGACAAAGTAGTCGAGGCCGTCCATCTCGGTCTTGCCCTCGGGCCAGCGGTAGGCCGGCCACTGGTGGCGGATGGCGGTCAGCTTCAAGTACTCGTAGCAGCCGAACTGCACGCCTTCGAACGGGATGGCGCCCACGACGCCCGACCAGCCGCCTCGGTAGAGTCCTCGCAGCCCCTCACGCTCCAGAATGAGCTGCACGCCTTGCAACACGCCTCGGATCTCGCTGTGGGCAGCGGTTGGTGCGGTGGTCTGCGTGATCATGCGGGTGCGCACAACTTCAAGCGGGTAGGTCCCCATGGTGGCGACGAGTCCCGCGGCGGCGCCGCACAGCGCGCGCTGCCAGTTGCTGAGCTCGCGTCCTTCGTGGGCTGCAAAGCGCGCTTGCATCGAGTCGTAGAGGTAGAACTTGAGGCCGGCGTAGGGCCCGAGGCGGCAGCAGCCGGCGCTGTTGCCTCGCCAGAAGGCGCGCACGCCGTCCAGCGCGTACAGCTCGCGGACGGTGCGCGCGATGGCGGAGGAGGCCGAGGGCTGCGAGGCTACGGCTCGGGCCGCCACGAGCGAGGACGGGGCGGTCACAGATTCGACAGGTCCGTTCACTTGGATGACGATCTTGAGCACGTCCAGGGGCGACGTGCAGGAGCGCGTGACGCAGCCGGAGACCACGCCGGCCACCACAGACTCCAGGCCGGTGCTTCTGGTGGCGGAGGCGTCGGCGGTGATGCCTTTGGGCGCGCCCATGGCTGGAAGATGGATGGGGTCACGAGAGCGTGCGTCGTGGGCGGTGGCTTTGAGCGGTTTGGCGCAGCTCGGCAAGTTTCAAAGTGAGGTGTTAAAAAATGCGCCGGAAGGTCCTCAGTTAAAAGCCGCATACTTAGATTAAGTCAAATTCCGTGCACCTTTTCGGAGGGGAGGGGTGTCACGCTAAATGAATTGGCTGTGGCAGTGTGACGCTTGATAGGCATCCCTGACATCCGGCCTTTTACGAACCACATTGAAGTGGCGAGGCTCAGTGTGCCGGGCTTTCCCAAGCCGCCAGCGCCGGAGGCATTAATGCTACCACAGCTCAGCGTTACGCCTCGTGGGCGCTTGATGGAGATATACCTATGGAGCAGTGCGGTGTCAACGAGCATGACGGCGCGCGAAAGAAGTGGCCTCGCGTGCTCATTGCGCGGCACTCGCTTGCTGGTCATTGTGCGATGTGCAACGCTGTGCAACGGAAAGCTGCGGCAGCGGCCTTGCTATTATCAAAGACTGCAGCAGCACACCAGCTAGGAGCTAGGCTCTCTTCAAATCGATGTATACTAGTAAAATGCTGCCAGACCCTGCGCGGACGTTGACGCAATTCATCTCGATCTTCAAGGTACATTCGACGCATTCTGTGTGTGTGACTGCGCTTCCACCCCGCTGCCACCCCCACTCGACTGCTCTGCTCCATGTAGGCCAGCCGCATCATCGGGTGCGCCTCCGCCTGGTTCATCTCCTGCAGCACCGCCGCAGCGCTGTATCGCAGTTGGTGGAACTGCTTCAGCGGCACCTGCACGGTCCTTGACCGGCCGTCCCGAGTCTGCAGCCTCAGGAGCACTCTCCTCACTCCACTCGCTTCGGCCCCACGCTGTAGTCCAGCTGCTGCATTCTGGGCACAGCAAACGTCGAGTCTGGTGCTGCCGTCAACCTGCTCCAGTTGCGATCCAGAGTCTGGCGGAAGCGCAGTTGGAAGGTCTCTGGGAGACGCTCGATCAGGGACCTTTGCCTGGCCAACTCCGCCCTCTGGGATGATCCAAGAGTTGGCGAGTTGGTCTCCTCAGACGGCAAGAGGAACGTCATGCGGCCTCGGACAGCCGTCTCCACAAGTCTTCGGAGGACCCCACCAGCTCCAGAAAGACTGCCTCAGAGTCCGTAGGGACGCTCGCCTCGGCCAGTTGCTCTGCTTCCTCGTCACTTTGGCAGTGCAGCGCGACCGCCA
>JAAVTG010000663.1:0-178944 GCA_011947345.1 Phytophthora quininea
CGACCTGCTCGAGCTCTTCAAGCTGGCGGGCCAGGCGCCGGCCACGAGCTACATCTTCCTCGGGGATTTTGTGGACCGCGGCGCCATGAGTGTCGAGACCATCTCGTTGCTGTGCGTGCTCAAGGCCAGCTACCCGGACCGCGTGACGCTGCTGCGTGGCAACCACGAGAGCCGCCAGACGACGCAGGTCTACGGCTTCCAGATGGAGTGCATGAAGAAGTACGACGGCGACGGCCGCATCTACAAGGCCTTCATGGAGCTCTTCGACTTCCTGCCGCTCGGCGCGCTCATTGACGACCGGCTGCTGTGTCTGCACGGTGGACTGAGTCCAGCACTGCACCACTTGGATCAGCTGCGCATGCTCGACCGCTTCCAGGAGATCCCGCCCGACGGCATCTTCGCAGACATTGTGTGGTCCGATCCGGACGCCAAGACGCTGGGCTTTCATATGGTGAGGGAAGAGGAGATGAAGGAGGGGAGGTAAAGCTGCTAACTGGGCGCGTGGTTTGTATTTGCTGCAGTCGCCTCGAGGAGCAGGATACATCTTCGGCGAGGACGTTGTGGAGAAGTTCCTGCACGTGAACAAGCTCGACCACATGAGTCGCGCCCACCAGCTGTGTATGGAAGGCTACCAAGTGCTCTTCCGAGAGACCTTCTCCACAGTCTGGAGCGCGCCCAACTACTGCCATCGCTTTGGAAACTTGGCGGCAGTCATGGCTGTCGACGACAACCTCCAGCGGACATACAAAACCTTCAAGGAGGCGCCGTCGTCTAGGAACATCGGAGTGCTGGATAGCAAGGGCACCAGCTCGGATGCTATCGACGCCGGCTACTTTACGTAATTCAGCACAAGAAGCGAATCAACAATGGGAAGACCCAATAGATTTTGTGACAGTAAGGCCATGGATGCCACTAACGGCGCCGTTTCTTGTCCTTCTTCCCCTTGCTGCGGCGCTTGTGATCCGCCTTGGCCTTCTCGTAGCTTGCGTGGAGCTGCTCGGGGTCTTTTGTTGCATGGGTTTCAGCTTGGTCTTCACACACTTCTCGATCTCTAGCGCGTCATAGACCACCAGCGATTGCGGATGGTTGTACAGCTGCGCGTTGCTGATCATGAGGTCCCAGTCGGCCTCAAATTGTTCGTGGGAAGCGTAAATATGATTGTCAATACGCATCTTGATCGTCGTTATATCCATCGGCTCCTTCACGATCGAGTAGTAGTCTGGGTAATCCGCAGCCGACGGCTTCTCCAAGTATAAGTCTGTGCGAAGTCGTCCCGTGTTGTCTTTGAGTCGCATCACACTATCGTAGACCTTGCGGTGGTAATAGCTCAAGATCTTACGGTAGCGTCGTGAAGCTTCATCGTCGTTGGGATCATCCGCACCCTCGTCTTCGTCTTCATCCACAAACGGTTCATCCTCATCACGCTTTCGCTTGCTACGCTTGCTGTCTTTGGGGCTTTTGGCTGCTGGCTTCATCTCTTCCTCATCGATACCGTCCTCACACATCTTGACAAACTCCGCGTCCGTAAATTGATCGCGGTAGGACATTTCCTTGCGCTTGCGAGGCTGGCCAGCGATGTCCATATCGAAGTTCCAGCTGTCCTTTTCCTGCTTGCCAGTGGCGATATCATGCTCCATAATATCATTCGCTTCACGAAGCCAAGCGGGAGCGTCCTTTTCCGACATCAATCGGTGGCGAGGAGTGTTTGGCAGGTTCATCTGCTTGCTATAATCTGCCCATTCTTTGGCTTCACGTTCCTTGCGCTCGGTATCCATACGATGGTACAGCGCCAGCTCTTCGTCTGTCAGAGCCATCATGGCATTAATCTCGTCGTCCAAGAGAACGTTGGACGACTCGTCGTCGTGAGCAGCGTGCGCCGCTTCCTCCTGCTCCATCTTGATAAGACTTTCAAGCATGGCGCGTCGCTCCGCTTCCTTTGACTTGTTGTTAAATTTTCCGGCCTCAACGACGAGGTTGTTCATGTTCATTTTGTCCGTAGCACGCGATAGAATCTTTTCCTCCACGGGACTGTTCGTAACCAGTCTAAACACGCGCACTTCATTCTTCTGACCGATACGATGGGCACGATCCTGGGCTTGCGCGTCCATGGCTGGGTTCCAATCGCTGTCAAAGATAACGACCGTATCGGCAGTTGCCAGGTTCAGACCGAGACCACCAGCGCGCGTGCTCAACAAGAAGATAAAGAACGGCGAGTCGGACGCGTTGAACATGAACATTCTCTGCTCGCGCTCATCTGCGCTTGTGGATCCGTCCAAACGGAGGTAGCGGAAGCCACGGTAGTTGAAATAATCCTCCAAGACGTGCATCAACTGCGTCATCTGACTGAACATCAGCACACGGTGACCCGCAGCCTTGAGCTTCGGGAGCATGCGGTCAAGCAATTCAAACTTGCCGGATGAGCGCACAATGTCAAAATCGATCTGATACCCGTTAGTTTGGAACAGATACGGGTGATTGCACACCTTCCGTAGCTGCATCAGCACATTCGACAGCCCCTTGGACGTGTATTTTGTCTTGCCCTTCTTCTTGCCAGAATCGTCTGTCGTTTCCATGAGTAGCGCTCCGCCTTCCTGAATACGTCGATACATGATCTTCTGCCATCCTGACAGCTCACACTTCAGCACCTTCTCCACCTTGTCAGGAAGCTGGTCTAGCACGGAACTCTTCACTCGTCGTAGCAGGAATGGACGTAGCACCTGGTGCAGTCGGTTGATGATAAGCATACGCTCTTCATCTGACAGTTCATTCGACTCGCCGTTGCCGGAGAACTGCGCAAACGGCTTACTGAACCACTGTTCGAAAGTGTCCACCGACTCAAAAATGGTTGGCAGCAGGAAGTTCAACAAAGCCCAAAGTTCTGGCAAGCTGTTTTGGAGCGGCGTACCCGTCAGCAACAGTCGATTACGAGAAGTGTACATCGTTCCCAGCGTCATAGCGAATTTACTCTGCGCGTTCTTCATGCGATGTCCTTCGTCCACGATGATATACTGCCAATCGTACTTGCGCAGCACGTGTTTGTCCTTCATAATGTACTCGTAGGTGGTTAGAAGAACATTGAACTGGCACGAGGCCATCTCCTGCTTGTGAAGCTCCTTGCGAACCTGCGGAGGGCCCTTGTAGACCACCAACACGAGGTCCGGCGCCCATTTTTAAACTCATTCACCCAGTTAGACAGCGTCGAAAGGCACCACCACAAGGAAGGGGCCGTGGTTGTGCTTCACCTCGGTCACATACGTGAGCAGTGAGATAGACTGAATCGTCTTACCCAGACCCATTTCATCGGCAAGAATGCCGTTCAAGTGGTTGTCGTACAACGAAACCATCCACTGCAATCCTCGAAGCTGATACTCTTTCAAATCTCCGCCAACCAACATGAGCGGCTGGCGTGGTAGCTCGCCCTTGGACGCAATCTCCAGATAGTTTAAGTCATCATCATCTTGGTCATCCGGCGCGCTACTCTTGCCACCATCGTGGTGCGCGTCGTAGTGGGCAGTGTACTCGTCCACGACGTGGTGTTTTCGCTTATGCTGGCGCACCAGTTGTCGAATGCTATCCAGGTAGCTATTCGTTTGCGTCAGGAGATACGTCAAACGCTCATTCTTGGCCTCAGCCACCAGCTTGCCGTATGCCTCCATATCATTGGCCTTCAAGGCCTTCAGACGCAATTTCTCCTGACGGTCTTCCTCACGTTCGATTTTGGATGCTCGCTGGTCGATAAAGCCCTTGACACCTTTCGCCGACTTGCTCACCTGCGCCTTGACGTTCTTGTGGTACGCAAAGAACTCCCGCGAGTGATTAAGGATGGCCTTCAGGTACATCTGGTGGTCTGCCCGCCGCTTCTTCTCCATCGCCACCGATTTCTTGCGCTTCTCGCGCTCGTCGCTCTGCAACTCCAATCTTGACGCAGGACGGCGTCGCCGGAACGACTTTCTATCCACCGCCGATGGTTCTCCCAGCAACGCCAACTTGGTCGTGTGCGCCTTGGCCACCTGCTTCCTCAGTTTTTGCTGCAGTAACACACACCTCAGATCCCGCAGCGTCTTCTTCTCGTCCTCGTCCAGACCTTCAGTGTGGCTCTCCATCTTGTGCAGACTCGCAGTCAAGAACTGCTGCAGCGTGTGCATGTATCTCATCTTCATAGCCACGTCGTTGGCGCCCAGCCAAGGGTGCACACATTGAACGGCCCAAAGGCCTCGTTGCTCTTGTGCTCGACCCCAATGAGATCTCCGTCAAAGTATTTGGGCCCTATGTACAGCAAGTTCCTGCTCTGTCTGGTCCACTTGGGGGTCATGAGCTCTAGAGTCTGGATGTCCGTGGGCGTCTGCGGCTGCGGGGAGTAGCCATCATCAAACTGGCCGTTTCAATGGGCATGGCGCCTCCTCCTGCCTGCAGCTGCTTGGCCTGGCTGATAGCCGCGTCCATCGAGTGGCACAGCGCCTTGTACGCTCGGATCTGGTTGTGGAGGTACTCCAGCTGCTTGTCCGTGAAGAGGTTCTTGCCCTGCAGGAACGGGCTGGCGGCCACGTCCAGCGGGCGGCTCGCCACGGTCTGGGCTTGCGCCTGGGCGCGGCGCTGCAGCTGCTGCTGCTGGTACTGGCGCAGCAGCGTCACGATCTGCTGGTACTTGGGGTGGCCCTTCTGTCCGGCGCGCTGCATGCGCTGCGCCACCTCCATGAGCTTTTTGACGTGCTCGGCCGTCAGCACGCGCGGCCCCGACGACGACTCCATCGAAGCGTCTTCGCCTTTCGAAAGCACTTCTGCGGGGAATGAAAAACGACTACTTCGTAGTCAAAATAAAGACTACCAGGCTTCCTGGTGACTACCGCTGCTCCTGATCAAGAGACTTGACGTCCGCCACCGACCGCCGCACCGTGTCGAGGCTCTGGAATCGATCAGCGCGGTGCAAAGCATGAAGAACGGAGACGAAGTGTTGGATGCGGCACCCGCAAGATGGTGGCAGAGCTGGAGCGCGTTAAGGAGATTCAATCTGGAGCAACGATGCTTGATCCGAGCGCTTGGTTCGCCCCCCAAGACGTCCAAAGTGCGCGGCAACGGGCTGTTTGACGACATGCTCAACGTGGTGCACATCAACACGAAGTGACTCTCACTTCCGCAAGATAAGAAGTCCAAGGTGTATGACCGCGGCGGCCAGACCGCAACAAGACCCGCCGAAGAACGCGAAGTTTAGTGGGAAGATCGGCATCTGGCCGTTCGTACGGCAAGTGGTTGAGCCGATGGAGCCCGGTAGATTGTTGATTGCTTTGAAAACGGTCACGAAGAATGACGTGTACGGTCGCGGTGACCAGGCCGCAATGGGAAGGGAATAGGCAACGCCATGAAGGTAGTGTTTCGTCAGGAGCTGGCCGGGACATGGATCGACTCGTAAACTATGGGACTACAATACCTTGCAGCCATTTGAAGCTGGAGACATCAAGACACTTGAACGATGGCAACCACCTACAATGATCCGACATGGACAACGCCAGCAAACGCCTGCTATTGGAATTTAACAAAGTGTTCTTCATTGGCTAAGAAAAATCTGTTACGCGCGCTCCAGTCAATTCAAGCCGCGAGTATTTGGCACCAGAGACCCCACCTACTCAAGGAACCACACGAATGGATGTTTTGTTGTACTGCCGGATGCGTGATTTCTCGTTTGATCAGATAAGTGTTGTCAAGAACCACCCGAGAGAAGCTATTGAAGTGAGAAGCATTTACTGCTTCGTCCGATCGAAGAAACCTCTAACGAAAACTGTGAGGCGGCTTTGATTCGCTATTCGACTTTGGAACGGGATCAAGCAAAGGCGTTAGTGCAGGCATTAAGCAGCCGAATGGCCAGCAATCAAGGCCTTCCTGGCGCCGGAAAAGCGTTTACCGGCGCGATACTGACGCCAACTATTGTGGAGGCGAAGGTCGCACCCGTGTTGTTTGTTTGCTACACCAACCACGCGTCGGATCGGTTCCTGTGTCATCTACCGGACGTCGGTATCAGTCTCGTTCGTATTGGTCGTTAATGCAAAGAACCTCACCTTGAGAAGTATAACCTCAACAAACTGCCACGGTCACCCCCACAGTTTGAGATGAAGATGCTGTACAACAAGTTGGATGAAAATGCCGAAGCTATCAATGTGGCTCTACGGAGAGCTGGACGCGGACGGGAGTCTTTGAAATGGTTTTTGAAGACGAATTGAATACGGCTATTTTTTTCTGAGCTCATTGCGGAATGCTCGAAGATGATTGCCGGTTCCAACGACATTATCGACTACTTGATGCGAGGCCAGGACGGTAGCAACAATCCAAGACGCAATGCAAGACAACGGAGTCCGAACGTCTGGCAATAGAGCGTCGCTAATCGTCGCTCGGCTTTAGCTGAGTGGATTGGAGTAGTTCGAGCGGACCGTGACTACGATCGCGTCGCTGCCCAAAACGCCTACAGTGAAACTTTGAAGAAACGAAACAGTGAAAGAGCAAGCCGACGTAACGATGCTCCAACGCGTCCAAATCATTGGCATGACGACGATTGTGTGGCGAAGAATCCGCAGAAAGTCGCGGCTGTGGCGCCACGAGTTGTCATTTACGCTCCCCGCTAACACATCTTTTGCTTTTCCCGATAGGTTTGCGGGGCAAAATGATTACGGAATTTTCGACGGCGTTCGAACCGCAGGCCTCACATTCTCAATCTTCCGTCAAGATGCAACTTGTAGCCTTACTTGTTCTCGTTCTCGCACTTGCAACTCGCACCACCGCCAATGCTGCGTCGATTGGTCATGACAAGGTCCAACCGTTTGCTCAACCCGAGCCGATCACCGACGCCGAGAAAGCTGCTGTCAAGTTCAGGCCATCATTAACTATCAAGACTGGCTGCCACCCTTACGCTGCCGTGAATGCCGCGGGGGAAACGAATGCCGGGCTGAAAGGGACAGGAAGACCTGACGGAGACTGCAAGGATTCAGGTTTGGGACCCCAAGTGTACAGTCGATCCAAGTGGCATGGCGACAAGTGGGCCATCATGTATGCTTGGTATTTCCCCAAGGACGTGACGCGATGGCGTTTGTTGGCCGGCAAAATGGGCGTTCGACACGACTGGGTGAACGTGATCGTGTGGCTCGATAATCCTGCGATTGAGACACCGACAATACTGGCGATCACGGTGTCTCCCTACCGTCCCGGATACGACGACAGCAATAAACCTCCAGAGATGTCCGTAGTGGTCGACGGCTTTACTCCGAAGATGCGGTATGATGAAGATGAATATAATGGCTATCACACCATCGTCCAGTCCAACGAGAAAGGAGAGTTTCAAGACCTGATCCAGTGGGAGCAGCTGACGGACGAGGCTCGCGAAGCTTTGGAGAGCACGGACTTTGGGGAGCATGCCAAGGTGCCATTCAACGACGCCCACTTTGACAGCAACCTCGTGAACGCAACCACGTTCTATGTCGACAGACGGCACCACGGCGTCGAGACACATACGATCTGGGAGTAAATTGAGCAATGGCAGGCAAGGTTTTGGCGAAACGCTTGTGAAGAGAATGCATGAATATTAGCGCGCAGAGCACACTTCTTTTCATCATCTAACACTACATCCCCTTGCTGTGTGGGTGTCGCTATGCTGTTTTTCGAACGGCCTACGAGAACGACGCACGGTCGAAGACGTGCAGCGGCAACGACTTGGTCATGAGCCGGAAGTACGCCATCTGCGAGTCCGTGGGCTTGTCTGTCAAAATCGGAGAAGAATCGGTTAGGGATGCACCTCCATCACACCACAATAGAGACCAACTTACCGTGCAGGAAACTAACTTGGTTGTAGTACGCGACGACGGCAGACATCTCCTCGGGCGTGTACGTGTACATGGTGGCGCGGACCTTGCGGTAGTCCACCTGCTTCTTAAAGTGCGTCTTCGTGGGAAGTTCTCCGTCACGGCGGCCACGAACAGGCCGTTCTTGAGCTTGCGCGACTCGTCATAGCCCTTGGCGCCAATGTCCTTCAGCGCCGCGATCACCGAGATGTCGTCGGGCTTCACGTCCTTGCCCTCGTAGCCGAACACCGTATTCTGGAACCACGTGTTGTAGTCGTCGATAGCGATCAGCACAGGGAACTCGGTCGTCTGGGCCAGCTCCTCCTTCAGGTCGCACACGGCCTGGCACGCTAGCTCCTCGTCGCGAATGCCCCCACAACAATATCACGCAGCGTCAGAGCAGCATCCTTGTACTCCGCTGCGGTCTTCGGCTTGGCGTCGTGCGTGTCCGTGGGGTAGTAGCGCTCGCTGTACTTGCCGCGCATCGGGATCTGACTGAGTTGTTCACCGTGGCAATGCAGGAACTTTTCCAGCAGGTCGACGCCGTACACGTCAATGTCGAACTTGCCCTCCTGGAAGGGCGACTGCATCACATACGGGGCCTCCTTACACCAGGAGCGCGGGTTGGGGATGTACAGCACCACCCAATCGCTCTCGCGCGCGAACTGCACGATCTGGTGCAGCGCAAAGCTCTTCCCGTGCCGCGGTCGCCGTCGATCAGATACGCGCCGATGGACGAGTCCTTGGTTGAATCCCAGTCTGCACGACAGCAACACGTCAGAATACGAACTTGTCCACTTTAGCTGGTCCAACTGCACGCACCCTTCATGGCCGAGATGATCTTCAGCGTTGTATCACGAAGCATAATGTGGCGGTGGCCCACGAGCTCGAACGTGTCGTCCATGCGGCGTACGATGCCCTCGGGGAAGAGCTGGTCCTGCTGGTCCTTGGCGAACGAGAAGAACTTGAGGCGGTGGGCATCGGTGGCCTGCGTACATCATAGCAATACATTAGCATGGCTGTTGGGATCCCCATTGCCACTGCAGCCGCCCCAAACCTGTGAGATCGGGACACCGGCCAGACTGCCGAGCTCTTCGAGCGTCGGCTCCTTGGTCTCCACCGCCTCCTCCTTGGCAGCCGCAGCCTCCAGCGCCTCCACCGCGGCGGGAGGAACCTCCGTGGACAGCGCTCGCAGCGCCATGGCCGGCAGGCGGCGCGTGGGCAGGCGCTTGGTCAGCGCGCGCAAGGGCATCATCTTGTCCGCACTCGTTATGCGGTCCCAGCCACACGCCTAAAACGATTTAGACGTTGTTTTAGATGGCCTTGTAAAACGGACCCTAAAACCTTTGCCGAAACGACGCGAAAAGCGTGCAACGACTGCAACTTGGCAAATGGGCTCGGCGGCTTCGACGGCAAAGGAAGGGCTGGGCACTGCAGTGCCCAGGCAGGACGGGTCGACCCCGATCGCCTGCAAGCTCAGCGACGACCAGGTGGCGGCGTTCGCGAGCAGCTCCAACTTTACGCCCGAGGAGGTGGCGGCTCTGCACGCGCACTTTGACCTCATCAGCTCGGCGCAGCGAGACGACGGACTCATCGACCGCAGCGAATTCCAGACGGCGCTGGGCTTTACGGTCAAGGAATCGCTCTACGTGGACCGCATCTTCCAGCTGTTCGACGCCAACAACGACAACTTTATCAGCTTTGCCGAGTTCGTGCAGAGCGTCTCGGTGTTGTCGTCCAAGGGCGGCACGGCCGAGAAGATCAAATGTGCGTGGCAATGGGCTTTAGCAGCTGCCAACGTGAGTTCCTAACTGTCTGTGGTGCTGCTGCTTTCGATACGCTCCAGTCTCGTTCGACATTTTAGATTTTGACCGCGACGGCAAACTGTCGACGCAGGAGCTGCTGAGCATGCTAGAGGCGTGCATCCAGGAGAACGGCATCAACATCCCCGCCGAGTGCCTCGACGCCATCGTGGCCAAGACGATGGCAGATATAGACCTGGACAAGGACGGCTTCATCAGCTTTGACGAATTCCGCGTCATGACGGAGGCCAATCTGCAGATGCTCAACCACGTGACGTTCAACGTGTCGGCCATCATCGCCGAATACATGCCGGCGCTACGCGTGCTGGTGACCGGCCAGACCTAGTTAGACAGGTATTCTCGCAACAGAATTTACGCTCCAGTCTGCATTCCTTGATCAGCACAACAGTCGTTGGCCGCCAACTTTAAAGCAAGTACTGCGGCCGGTCGACCGAGCCGCATCAGCGACACCCGGCGCTGATATTGGCCCGCCTTCCTTCTCTGCGCCACGGCCGACGCGTTCTGCGCGCCCACATCGGATTCCTCGCCCCGGCAGGCCAGCAGGCCGCGCTCCCGTTCCGCGTCGATAACGCCTCTGCCCTCTTCAAGTGCGCGGCAATTGGCCGAAAAAATCAGACGAGAATGCCCACGGCCACTGCGCAAGGCCGCTCGAGGAGCTCAAATAGCCCGCAGGAAGCGCTCGCATTTAGCTCCGCTGCCACCATCGCGCGCCCAGAGCACCGCAGTCCAAAAGCGGCGGGCCGTTTCCGAGCCGTCCCGAAGCTAAAAGCGTCGCGCGAGAGCCCCGGCATGCTGAGCCGCTGTCTGGCCGCGGGCTGCTGCGTGGATGAGACGTGCGCAGTGAGCGACCGCCGCCGAGCCCTGCCGCCCCCGAGCGCGCCATGTCGAACCAGCAGCAGAGCCGGTTGCTGGCCGGAGAGTACGCGCAGCGCCGCCCGCTGCTGGACAAGGCGGTGGACGCCAAAGTGGACAAGCTGGCGGCCTTCAAGTCGCAGATGCAGCAGCAGCAAGCGCCCGCAGCCAAAGCCTCTGCGGCCGTGTCGACGCAGCAGAACGAGTCGCGCGAAGAGGAGCCGCAGACGCCGCAGCCGGAGTGGCCCGAGCAGGACGGCGTGGACAGTAAGACGCTCTTCCAGGTGGACCCGCCCGCCGTCAAGATCGGCCGAGAGATCGGCAAGGGGGCCTTCTCCGTCGTCTACGCCGGCGACTACCGCGGCCAACACGTTGCGGTCAAATGCCAGCCCAAGGACGCAGAGGGAAACATCCCGGCCTTCGTGCTGAGAGAGGTGCAGGTTCTGCGCCAGCTGCGTCATCCGCGCCTACTGCAGTTCGCTGGCGCCGCTGACAACGTCCGCGCCAAGCAGGTCTGGATTCTCAGCGAGTACCTGAACAACGGGGACGTTGACTTGCTGTTGAAGGCCATTCGCAGTGGCAAGAAGAGTCATGTCGGCTGGCACGGCATGGTGCGCATTGCCCTGGACGCAGCCCAAGGCATCCAGTTCTTGCAAGAGCGACACATCGTGCACCGTGACATTAAATCGTCCAACATCTTGCTGGACGACAAACATCGTGCCAAGCTGTGTGATTTCGGGTTCGCTGTCGAGATTAAACCTGTGACGGCCTCGGCCAACGGAGCAGCCGAGTCGGAGGAGACCAAACAGCGCCGCAAGTCCTATTGCGGCACGGACGCCTACATGGCACCAGAAATGTTCCTGGACGAGGACTACGATCAGAGCGTGGACATCTTCAGCTTCGGCGTAGTGCTCATGGAGATGCTCTGCTGTCGCGTGGCCAATGCCGACGGTTTCTTGCAGCGTCTGCCACAGTACAAATTCCGAGTACTGTTGCCAGAATTCCGTGAGGCTCTGCCAGCTTCGTGTCCACCTGCGCTTGCAAACTTGGCCGAGCAATGCGTGTCGTTCGAACCCAGCGAACGTCCCAAAATCCAGACGATTGTGCGCTCGCTTGAAGACGTATTTAACGCCACTGCTCATGGTCGTGACACGGTGGAGCTAATTCCATTCACTCCATTTGACAGGGAACCGCAGGTCGAGGAGGACGATGACGCGTACTATGGCGAAAACGACGATGAGGGTGACGACGACGAGGAGGAGGAAGACGATGACGAAGTATACGACGAAGACGACTACAATGAGCATACCAATGGCCGTCACAACACCATGGGAATGGACTCGGACGAGGAGGACCGCATCGTGAACTCGCAGGTGGTGAATGAGCCATACTTCGACGAGGAGAGCGTTGACAGCGACATGTTTGCACAGCCCGCAACCCCGCACCGTACCACGAGGGGTGATTCTAAAGCGCAATCGCCGTGGAAAACGATCGTGGGTGGAGAAGTGGTTCATCATCGACCACGACCAACTGCACTACACGGACATGCCAGAACGCTGGCAGCACCACCAAAAGCGAAATGCCGATTGGCGCTGCACGTTGCCACCAATTTCGTCGCTGTCGCTGCGCGAGTGCCGTATCTGGAAGACCATGGAGATGCCTGAGCTCCGCTTTAACGTGATCGACAACAACTGGAAGATTAAGCGAGAATTGCAGGCCGTCTCGAAGAAGGACCTCGAGATGTGGATGGAGCTCATCAACCAGTCCATTGACTACGCTAACGAACTCTACGCACGTGAAAACGACTTGCCGAACAACATCACAAGCCCCAGCACGGGAACAAGTGCAAGTAGCAGCAATGCTAGTCGTCCAAGCCGAAACAAGTCCTCTAAACAAGCGCCATGCGGGGCAACATCCAAACCGCAGCAGCAAAGACCCAAAGCAAAGTCAGATGCTGCTCCCTTGCGTCAGACAAGGCGCAACAGTGCTGCAGCCAAGTTCGATGAGCCTCCTGAAATGCCAGAGACGGAAGAAGACCGCAATGATGAGGTCTATCTCTGGCTAAAGGAGATTGATTCCAGAGATACGCACCGATGCTGAAAGCGAAGGGCTTCGAGTCGCTGGACTTTATCCGCGAGGTACGCATCGACGCCAAGTGTGATCGTTAGCAGTTTTCTAACTGTTGTTGGTGTTGTTATGAGCAGACCGGCATCGAGATGGAAGACTTGAACTTTGTGGGCATCAAGGAACCCGTGGCGCGCAAGGCTATCCGCTCAGCAGCCCGTACATTGCGTGGAGATGACGATGACTGAGCGAGCGACTGAGGCCTTCGTTTCTTTCTCCAGCGGCTTCATGTGGCGAGGCCAGTTTTCCCTCAGTGCATTAAGTATAACTATTTTTTTCAACATCACGCAGTGTATTCATTCATAGCTTCGGTGCCTTCGCACCACTACCTATTTCAAAGCAAATAAACGAAAGCCAATGCCGAAACACAAAGCGAAGACAAAGCCTCATGCTTACCCGACTAGCCTCGCGGCCTTCACTACACCGTCAAAGCCTACAGCATTGGTGCCGACGACGTGAGGCCGTCCTCGATACCAGTCAGCAGATTGCGCAGGAATGTCTCTGTTACGCGCGTGTAGTTGATGATCTCCGAGCGGTTCATCTTTTCCAACGGCATCTCCGATAACCCTGTCAGGTGCTCCGCATTCTTCTCCAAGTTCTCCTGCAAGTACTCGAACAGATTCTTCTCCTTCCCATTCGGCAGGTAATAGCCAAACACATATGTGTACTTGAGCACACGTCGGCACTCAATCAGTTGCTCCGTAGCGGAGTTCAGAAACTGCACGTCGATCCACGACGAGTCTCCGTGACTAGCCTGTAATTCAATCATACGCGTTTCCGTGCCTTCCCGCATCCGCTGCGCAAATTTGCCAGCCTCCGAGTGGTTTGCGAACCGCTGGTAGTAGTGGAGGTATCTGTCAAGTTCGGCCTTCGCACGAGCGGCATCAGTGTCTGCAGCCTGCGCATCGGCGTCGTAGCGGTTGCATTTGTAGTAGCCGCCCGTCCCAGAGCCATGCTTGTCCCATCCCTCCATACAAATCTGCAAGGCAACAACAACACATTAGATTACAAGACTGACCAAATCGAAGTACAGTACCGCCAAAAAGCGCGACCCACCCAGCAGAATTCATAGTTGCAGCTCCGACACGTCATGTGATTGCAGCCCTGGTTCTTTTCGATCCGCACAGAGCACTTGGGGCACTTCTTCGTGTTCGCGAGGATCCAGTTGGCCGTCTCCGACTCGTTACGACACTTTTCCTGCCATGCTGCTAGCTGTTCGCACGTGACTGGCGAGTGCGCTTCCTCTCCGCAGCGGAGGCAGAATACACATCCGCATGTGCACGTCACAGACGACAGTCCGCCTGCGCTTGAGATGGCCTTGCTGCAGCCCGGGGACGGACACCACTTGACGCCCTTGTTAATGTCCACGAACGACCGCAACAAGTAGCGCGAGTACTTGCGGTAGTCCTCCAGGCTCACAATCTGCTTAAAGATGACGTCGCTCACCACCTGCATAGCACATTCGTCACTGGGTTGATAAAAACAAGACACAGAGCACATCAACCCATTCGCAGAACTCACCTCCTTGCAGCCGTGCGCAGGGCATGTGGTTGTCACGCAGATCGGTCCCTCGGCAATCTTCAGCGACAGGTACGGCTTCCAGCAGTTCTACAGCCACACAAAATCAGCAACACCCTTTTAGTCCAACCTCCCTCATTGGCAGTAGCAGCTTTGGCCTCTCACCAGACAGTAGACGTGGCCGCAGCCCATGCCAAAGATCTCGTTGGGCGCGTACGAGTCGCAGCAAATGTTGCAGTCCACCTGCAGCCACCCGCGTTAGTCCTAAAGCATCCACCAAAATCACATTTCTCTTCCCCTACCAGTTCTCCGACTGGAAACTTTGGCGCTAGCTTGTCGGCGAACTCGACGCCCGCTTCGTGCTTGGTCTTGACGGGGTCTGCGTAGTACCCTTCGAACAGCTTCTCCTTGTTCCAGCCAAAGTAGCGCAGCAGCACCGAGGCCACCGGCTGCGAGATCTCGAGCACCTGCGCGATCTCGGCCACCAGCGCGCTCTGCTCCTGTCGCAGCTCCTGCTCATCGATCACGTGGTACTCCTGCTGCTTGTGGGCGCCTGCCTGGCCCAGGCCCGGGCTCAGGCGTTTCTTCTTGGCGGCCGAGCCCGCGCCCAGCGGCGACAGCGAGTCGGCGTGCTGCTTCTTGGAAGGGTTGGGGGTGGGGGCGGCGTCCTCGTCCTCCTCCTCCGAGTACTGGTACTCGTCCTCCACGTCGCTGTAGTGGTACTCTTCGTCCGACAGTGGGGACAGCGGGGGTCGGCGGCGTGGGCGCTCATGGGCAGGCAGCGGGAGGCGGGCGAGCGAGAGCTATAATAGCAGCGGCGCTTTGGGAAATGTGGGCGGAAAGAAAGTTCTTCGGAAAGGAAACACTGTGGTGACTCGTTAAAGTTTATAGATGGGTACATTTCGGGTGCATCTGGGTATACTGTAGTCAAGTCAAAATGGCGACGCATCAAGCCCACCGACTGCCGTGGACGACGCTGGCGGAGGTGTTTGCGGACGTGGAGACGGAGAATGGAGGCGGGTACAGGTATGTGGCCACGGAGGCGAAGCAGAAGCAGGTGCGGCACTTTGCGCGGTGCTTGGTGTCGGCGCTGCAGGAGTTCAAGGAGACGGACAAGAGAGCGCTACTAGAGGACCAGCAGGGCCACTCGGTAGACCCTACGACCTGGGGCATCGACCCCACGGGGGTCTGGGCTACACTGGCTTTTACTACAGCCTGCTGCGAGGCTACGTGGAGTTGAATCTGCTGCTGCTGGATGCGGACAAGTTGCTGCCGATTCTGCAGCGAGGATCGGACAGGGCGACGCACTGCGTCCTCCTGCTGTGTGGGCACATGGACGGAGGACACCCGGACTGGATGGCGCGGCGGCTGCAGCCAGTGATGGACGAGGAAAATATTTTTAAGATGAAGACGCCGCTGACGGCGGATGCCCTGCAGACGATCCGAGACCACTGCGCGCTGCTCTTCCGATGCCTCTACAGCATCAGCGGCGAGAACAGGGCGCTGGACGCCGAGTACGTCGCGAACTGCATTGCACCGTTCTACGTGTAATGTACTGGGTGGAATCGTGGAGAATATTTTTACAGCGATGTGGACGAAGCCTTGGACGCGTGAAATCGCCACGGAGGACTTTGGACGTCTTGTTTGTTTGCAAGACCTTTAGAGTCCTTACTAGGCTTGCTTGCAACAGCAATCCTTTCGCCATGAGTGGTGACGATGAAGGTGCCGTCGTTCAGACTGCTAATCCAACCAAGTTTGGGCCGTGCACTTGGAGAGCACAAAGACCGCCACCGACGAGCGATGTAACTACGCAAATGCCGGGATACATGCGAATGCTTTCGTTGGTATTTGCTAGCTTATGTGCGTTTGCTTTTTCATCAAGCGCTTCCCCTATGAATACAAGCGAAAATGGACGCAGGTGGCACGACATGCAGCACTTACGCCTCCGCCGCGACGAAGGCTCTCACGATCACTGGGACTAAATAATAAATAGCAAGAGGGGGCTTCTCGTCTCTCTCTTCAGGCGCGTCCACTCAACACGCGCAGCGCCTTCTTGGTGGTCTCGTAGGTCGAGAACATCACAGCTGCGTACGGCACGATGCGAGCCAGATTGGGGCCCGTGCCGCGATACAGCGCCAGCAGTCCTTCGTCGCGAATGACCTTGCGGAAACAGTCACACATGCCGCGGTAGTACAGCGTGGAGGCGCTTCCTCCTTCGGCAGTGAGCGGACCCATTTCCGTCACGTTCAGATGCAGTTGCTGCGACTGCAGACGCTTTTTGACCGTGTCGAACGGATACGCCACGGTCTGGGCGATGGCTCCAGCGACGCTGCCGCAGACAAAGTAGTCGAGGCCGTCCATCTCGGTCTTGCCCTCGGGCCAGCGGTAGGCCGGCCACTGGTGGCGGATGGCGGTCAGCTTCAAGTATTCGTAGCAGCCGAACTGCACGCCTTCGAACGGGATGGCGCCCACGACGCCCGACCAGCCGCCTCGGTAGAGTCCTCGCAGCCCCTCGCGCTCCAGAATGAGCTGCACGCCTTGCAACACGCCTCGGATCTCGCTGTGGGCAGCGGTTGGTGCGGTGGCCTGCGTGATCATGCGGGTGCGCACAACTTCAAGCGGGTAGGTCCCCATGGTGGCGACGAGTCCCGCGGCGGCGCCGCACAGCGCGCGCTGCCAGTTGCTGAGCTCGCGTCCTTCGTGGGCTGCAAAGCGCGCTTGCATCGAGTCGTAGAGGTAGAACTTGAGGCCGGCGTAGGGCCCAAGGCGGCAGCAGCCGGCGCTGTTGCCCCGCCAGAAGGCGCGCACGCCGTCCAGCGCGTACAGCTCGCGGACGGTGCGCGCGATGGCGGAGGAGGCCGAGGGCTGCGAGGCTACGGCTCGGGCCGCCACGAGCGAGGACGGGGCGGTCACGGATTCGACAGGTCCGTTCACTTGGATGACGATCTTGAGCACGTCCAGGGGCGACGTGCAGGAGCGCGTGACGCAGCCGGAGACCACGCCGGCCACCACGGACTCCAGGCCGGTGCTTCTGGTGGCGGAGGCGTCGGCGGTGATGCCTTTGGGCGCGCCCATGGCTGGAAGATAGATGGGGTCACGAGAGCGTGCGTCGTGGGCGGTGGCTTTGAGCGGTTTGGCGCGGCTCGGCAAGTTTCAAAGTGAGGTGTTAAAAAATGCGCCGGAAGGTGCTCAGTTAAAAGCCGCATACTTAGATCAAGTCAAATTCCGTGCACCTTTTCGGACGGGAGGGGTGTCACGCAAAATTAAGTGACTGTAGCACTATGACGCTTGATAGACATCCCTGACATCCGGCCTTTTACGAACCACATTGAAGTGGCGAGGCTCAGTGTGCCGGGCTTTCCCAAGCCGCCGGCGCCGGAGGCATTAATGCTACCACAGCTTAGCGTTGCGCCTCGTGGGCGCTTGATGGAGATATACCTGTGGAGCAGTGCGGTGCCAACGAGCATGACGGCGCGCGAAAGAAGTGGCCTCGCTAGCTCATTGCGCGGCATTCGCTTGCTGGTCATTGTGCGATGTGCAATGCTGTGCAACGGAAAGCTGCTGGCGGCGGCCTTGCTATTATCACAGACTGCACCAGCACACCAGCTAGGAGCTAGGCTCTCTTCAACTCGATGTATACTAGTAAAATGCTGCCAGACCCTGCGCGGGCGTTAACGCAATTCGCCTCGATCTTCACGGTGCATTCGACGCATTCTGTGTGTGCGACTGCGCTTCCACCCCCGCTGCCACCCCCACTCGACTGCTCTGCTCCATGTAGGCCAGCCGCATCATCGGGTGCGCCTCCGCCTGGTTCATCTCCTGCAGCACCGCCGCAGCGCTGTATCGCAGTTGGTGGAACTGCTTCAGCGGCACCTGCACGGTCCTTAACCGGTTGTCCCGAGTCTGCAGCCTCAGTAGCACCCTCCTCGCTCCACTCGCTTCGGCCGCCACGCTGTAGTCCAGCTGCTGCATTCTGGGCAAAGCAAACGTCGAGTCTGGTGCTGCCGTCAACCTGCTC
The DNA here is from genome assembly GCA_011947345.1 of Phytophthora quininea. Taxonomy (NCBI): domain Eukaryota; phylum Oomycota; class Peronosporomycetes; order Peronosporales; family Peronosporaceae; genus Phytophthora; species Phytophthora quininea. The sequence goes on from JAAVTG010000663.1 coordinate 18,156, forward strand.
CAGTTGCGATCCAGAGTCTGGCGGAAGCGCAGTTGGAAGGTCTCTGGGAGACGCTCGATCAGGGACCTTTGCCTGGCCAACTCCGCCCTCTGGGACGATCCAAGAGTTGGCGAGTTGGTCTCCTCAGACGGCAAGAGGAACGTCATGCGGCCTCGGACAGCCGTCTCCACAAGTCTTCGGAGCACCCCACCAGCTCCAGAAAGACTGCCTCAGAGTCCGTAGGGACGCTCGCCTCGGCCAGTTGCTCTGCTTCCTCGTCACTTTGGCAGTGCAGCGCGACCGCCAGTCGCATGCCGTCATCCAGATGCCTCACCACGAACGCCTCGCCCACCTCCTTCAGCAGAGCTCGCCATTCCGCTGCAGCTTCCTCGAACGCCATCGCCTCTGGTTACGGTAGGATGCGATTTATTTATCATAAAATCCATTACGTAATCCTTAAATAAAAACATGACAGCACCACACAATAGCCAGGCTTGGTCGGCGGCGACGGCGCCGTCTCCATCCGTGTCGAAGTAGCGGAAGATCTGTCGGCAGCAGCGGCAGCTTAAGAAGGATTGCAGACACAGAAGCTATCATACGGAGGGGCACCGGCAACCACGCGCAGGTGAACTGGCAGTTCATGTGCATTTTAGTTGCCGCCGTCGCTCCTTCATTGCCGAGCTGCACGTGCTGCAAGCAAGTGCTGGATCGCTATTCAGCATTCAGCGATCCGGGCCATGACGGTCAAACGCCAGGCGTGGATATTCCCGCCACAATCGCAGTGAAAATCATGGTGGTGAACTCAACGTATATGTATTAGTCTTCTTCATCCTCCTCTGCATCCTCTTCGTCTGTTGCTTCGCCACGCGAGCATTGAAGGAACCGGCGAACTCAGGAACCGGAGGCGACAAGGTTCTCCTGCCCGGGAAACATACTCTTGGCCAAGTCGCGGACATTTTGGTAGATGAGCCGGGCGCCTCCACTGGCGGCGTTTTGTCTTTGCATTTGCTCGTCGAGAACCTCTCGCAGCTGCTGTTCTTGTTGTTGAGTCAGCAGCGGTGTACAACCACCCCACGCAGCCGCTTACGCCGCGCGGCGCCTTCAGAATCTCGTCCTTCTTCTGCCACCACTTGCTATATGTAGATCGACGGCGCGTGCTTCCACTCCGTGAAGTGCTTCACCGCCGCGTTGGTCACGCCACCGTTCGCTGCGATCCACTTGACCGCAATCACCCTGTCTTCCATGGGGGCATGTTTCCGCTTCTTCGACTCGGCCATAGGGGAGCAGCGGCGACGGGCGGTAGTTGCCCCTCTTGGCATACATGGCGGCGATCGAGCTAGTCAAGGCAGTCGCAGCGGCATATACGCTCCCCTTCCTCAATCTGCTCCTGGGTTCGCCCAGCCTCGCGGTTGCTGAACATGATCATCTGGGCAAGGCCTTGGCTGTGCAAGATCGTTGTCGAGACTGACTGGTGGGGGTCCTGGGTCCTGCACACATACCACGGGTTAGTTAGTAGATCAAAATCGCTGGCATGTGTACGTACGCGCTCGTTAATAAAAACTCTAATGTAGTCTCTGTAAGCGGTCAGCATGATCGGCATCACCAGTCGCTCTTGCAGTGGGAAGTACTTCACCATTTCGTGGTGAGATGTGTCTTGGTATGTGAAGTACTAGTCCACGCCCTCCTGCTCGGCCAGCAAGAACACCCGATCTTCGATCCTTCTGCGCTCATCAAACCCGGCAATAGAACCATCCAGCGCTTGCACACGCCCTCAGACGCCTTCCCAAAACCATAATCGTCTTGAAGCCTCGCGAGTCTGCCCTTATATGCTCTCGCACTCCCCGAGCATAGCACCCAATCGCCCGGAAAGGATCATTTCGTTGATCCGCCGCGACTCCTCCAGTAGGTAGGCCGGGTCGTTCACGTGCAGACCCATTTCCTCTAATCTCTGCGCTACAATTCCTTCTTCGTACATGCAGATCTCGGACATGTAAAGACACTCCGTCAGAGCGTAGTTGTCGGTGTGCCGCCGAGACCGTCGGGCAGTCTAAGGATCGCGCGGTTCCGTCGAGGTCGTATCGGGTTGTCGACAACTTTTGAGCTTTTGTTCAGCGCTTACGAGAAGCGCTGAACGCGGCAGACGTGCATGAGCTTCGCCGTCACCAAGTAAGCGTTGAGATTGAAGGGGGGCTTCACGTTGATCTCCTCCAATCCGGTCGCCATGCTCCACGTCCGGTACAGAAGTCCATCGTCGGTGACCATGGCGTCCACAGAGCACGGCCTTCCGTTCGTCCGGGCCAGATCCGCCACGAAGGTCAGGTCGACAAGGGCTCCAAGTGGTCGTAGTCGATGTGGCGCCGGCACGCTGGAAGGCGTCTTCGATGTTACGCCGTGAGCACCATGGCGGAAGTTGGCAGGTTCCTGCGTCGTCACCAGGCAGGGTCCCCACCACCCATCCTGCTCTCGTTTCGGTCGTTGTCACCGCGTCGTCGCCGCTACCCTCTTTCTGGCGCGCCGGGCGTCCTTCACCACCACATCCGCTCCGATGGTCGATCCATTTCCAGGGCGATCCGTTGTGCGATTTTTTACCTGTTTATACGGCGCACTTGGTCCGAAACTCGAGGGAGAGTGCCACCGTCGCCGCCCAATTAGCGGCAATAACTTTGGTTGCCGACGCACAACCAGTGTGGGCTCCAGTACTTGTGTGACTACATACAATTGCACTCGTCTGTCATGTTGAAGCTAAGCCGTGTTTAGTTCTTCATTTTCTTCTTCTTGTTGGAGAAGCACTCGCCCCACAGACACACAGTCTTGCCGCGCATGATCTGCGAGAAGGCCTCGAATGTGTACGCTTGGCGGTCGCGAGCCGCTTCTGCGGTGATCTTCTTGTCTGCCACCAGGGTCTGCTCGGCTGCGTAGAGCATGTCTGGAGCCGAGGCTGCCACGTACTCCTGGATTGGGTACTTGGCGCCTTCGACGGGCAGAACGCGCTTCTCGGACGGGATCTGGTACGTCTCCAGCAGTAAATGCAGCAGTCTTTCCATCTGCTCCTTGGTGATCTCACGCGTGTCAATCCCCTTTTTCTCCTCGTCGCTGGCCTCCAGAGCCTCCTCCGCCGGCGCGTTGGTGGCCAGATTGAACAGAATCCGCAACCGTTCGTCGACGCCGCCCTTGACGGCCATGGAGAAGGCCACCATGAAGGCGTCGATGTCGCTCTTTCGGTCGGCGTCGTAGTCCAGACTGAGCAGCACTCGTTCCAAGTGGTAGGCCTTGTTGACGCCTGTCGGACAGGACTGGGACAGTTTGAAGCCCAAGTACTGGTCAAAGTTGTGACGGGGTACCGTCACACGGTCGCCGTGCGCCACGGCGACCAATTAGATTAGCTCTTAGTTTTGTTGGCTCACGGCGCCCGAAGTCGGGCGCCACACAGATTGAATAGCCAGAGTTAAATTCCCCCACAAGCACCGCCCCGTTACATCTGGTAGCACTTTGTAGTCCGCCCACACGACCATGAACGTGAACGACGCTTCCAATTTCAACGAAGGGGCTGGTGCCCTTGAGCACGCCAGCTTCCCCACTTATCCGTGTTTGAGTGGGAGGCGCTACACCGCCTCGCTGCGGTCTCCGGAGAAGGAGTCATCAAGACGTTGCTGACTGCTGGAACGGAGACTGCCCAACGCCTGGCTGCTCATGAGTTCATGGCGCGTGAGCTCGCTGACCTGCGTCAGCGTGCGACGACTCCCACGCCGACCAAGAACAAGAACGACATCGTGAAGCTCGATGTCTCCACCTACAGTGGTGACGGCGACGCTCGCCTCCAGCTGAATCGCTGGTTCTGTGAGATCGACATCGCGATCGAAGCTCGGCAGTTGTCTACCGAGTTTGCTCGTACCCGGTTCCTATTGTCCAAGTTGACGGGGAAGGCCAAGGAATGGGCGCTCGGCAAACTTGTCGCCGACTCCTCCTGCTTCTCGACGATGGAGTCGCTCAAGGCAGACCTCCGCCTGGCCTTCGAGCCCCTCAAGACGAGCGTGTCCAACGCTCGGCTTTTCTGTCACTCAAGCAGGGACGGCTGTCCATGCTCGAATACATTCAGCGGGCACGACACCTGGTGTCGTGCGTCACGACGAATCCGGTGGACATGGCGACTCAAGTCCATGTCTTCATCTCTGGTATGAACGCTGGCTACCAGCGTTTCTACCTGACCAGGAAGACGCCAGGGTCCCTTGAAGAAGCCTTCGAGACAGCACTACGTGAAGATTACAGCGTGTTCGCTTCCGAGGCGTTCTCCCTCGCTACCCCTTCCGTCACGGAGCCTGAGCCCATGGAGCTTGACGACATTCAGGATTACCACGGGCGCCGACGATCCGGTCCGGCGCCAACGTCGTCCACCCGACCGCCTCTGGCGGGCCCTAGTCGAGGCACTCGGCCCATGCGGTGCTTCCGCTGTCGCAAGCTTGGACATCGCGCGGCTGTGTGCCGCGCTCCGCTCCGGTCTTGGCGCATGTTGTCGCCGAAGACGCTGACGGTATCGTCGCCGAGTCAAAAAATGGCGACAACCAGTAGGCGCGGGGCGCCCTACTGGTCGTGGAAGGAGCGACGGCTCTCTGGTGGCAGAGCCTCCTCCTAGCCCTTCCGTGCTTCGTGCACAACTATTTGCCACCACCTCCGGCAGCGACACGAGACTGATTGTCCTCAATGTTCACGTTGATGGTGCGAAGCGGCCGCTTCGCGCGCTGCTGGATTCGGGCGCGACGAACAACTTCGTTCGCGCCGAGAGTTTGTCGGTGCTACCGGCGGACCTGAGCCTTCGCGAAGGTCCGGGGAGATGATCGTGAAATACGCCGATGGCAAGCCACGGCGTACGCCGCGGCGCTCTACGACCTTCACGTACGAGTTCGACGGATTCCGAAGCTCCGAAGAGTTCCTCGTGATCGAGCTGAGTGGCTCGTTCGATTGCGTCTTCGGCATCCCATGGCTCGCCCGTCACCAGCCTGAGATTAACTGGCTGACCGGCACGGTCCGCCCACGTGACATCGACGTGAATGCAGTCCTGGCGTTCTTGCGCGGAACGCCGAACCGATGGCCGCATGTTGCAGTCATGGACTCCGACTCCATGACCCATGCCGCACCTGAAGTGGGCGATGGCCCTTCGTGTGCGGCATGCGAGCACGCATCCTGCGCCGGTCTTGAGCAGGTGCCTCAAGACGTGTCTGACGTGGTCGAGCATGGGTTCCCACGTCCCGATGAGCAGTGGCTCTCGACGGCGGACAACAACGTGGTCGAACAGGGGTTCCCACACCCGGATGAGCAGCGGCTCTCCGTTGACGATAAACAAGAAGATGTGGTTGAGCGTGGCCTCCCACGCGCGGTCGAGCAGGGACTCCCGCATGTGGTCGAGCAGGAGCTCTCTGATGAAGTTGACGCCGATGTCGTGTCCCGGCGTCTGAATACAGCAGACTTGGTCGAGCGTGGTCTCCCACTGCCTGCTACCGATGCGTTCACCCGGCCAGTCCGTCGCCGTGGGCGCCGCCAGCCTCGGCGTCCCCGCGCTCCTCCGAGCGAGTCAGACACATCTGACTCCGAGGTTATCTCTGTTCTGGTGCGAGATGACGCGGCGACGAACCCGCGCACGCGCGACGTCGAGGTCGCACGTCCTCCGTGCGACGCACCCGAGATCACCAAGTTGCCTGGTCTGTCGTGGAAACACTTCCTCCACGACTTGAAACATGGTGAGATCGAGCAGGTTTGCATGATCGTCGCGGACAACTCCGCGACCATCACGGCTGTCGATATTGACGCTGGCGACCAAGCCTTCGATGCCCGGAAACGCCCGCAAGGCGCTGAGCCTAAGTCTGTCCGCGAAGCCCGCTACTTGGCTCAGTCGTTACCGGCACTTGAAGCCGCTGGTAACCCAGTTGCTCCGCTGGTTCGCGAGTTCATCGACATCTTCCCCGACAAGGTTCCGGCTGAACTCCCCCGATCGTGGTGTTCGACACGAAATTGATCTCGTTCCCGGATCGAAGTACTGTGTGACGCGACAATGGCCGCTTCCCCGCGACCAAGTCGAAGCAATTGATGCGTTCTTCGAGGGTCGCCGGCAAGCCGGCCACGTCCGTGAAAGCCTCTCTCCACACTCCAGTCCTACGTTCTGTGTGAAGAAGGCGACGGGCGGTTGGCGCATTGTCCACGCCTTCAACAAGCTCAATGACGCCACCATCCCAGCACAAACGCCGATCCCACGGAAGGACATGGTGCTCGACACTATGTCTGGCAGCACCGTGTACAGTGCTATCGACCTGATGGATGGCTTCTACCAAATCTTGATGCGTGAAGAAGACGTGCCGTTAACCGCGGTCAGCACGCCCAGCGGAATGTTGTGGGAATGGCTCGTGATGCCGCAGGGGCTCAAGAACGCCCCTGCCACATTCAACCGCATGGTGTCCAATCTTCTTCGCCCGTATCGAGACTTCGCGCCCAGCTACTTCGACGACATCTTCATTCACAGTCGTGCCGAGAGCGGCACGACGGACGTCGACATCCACCTTCAACACCTCCGCAAGGTGTTCGAGGTGATGCGGGAACACAAGCTGTACGCCAACTTGAAGAAATGCATCTTCTGCGCTCCCGAGATCCCGGTACTCGGGAGCTACGTCAGCAAAGACGGCGTTCGAGCCGACCCGGAGAAGATCGCGGCGATCTGCTCTTGGCCAACCCCGCTGGACCAGAAGCAGCTCCGGCAGTGGCTCGGACTCGCCACTTATCTCCACCACTACTCGAAGAACTTCGCTTCGACTGTTCGGCCGCTGTCGCAACTCCTGAAAGCCGACGCCACGTGGTCGTGGCGCCCCGAGCACCAAGCAGCCTTCGACGCGGTGAAGACAAGCTTATCCACCGCGCCAGTCCTAATGCTCCCGGACCACTCGAAGTCTTTTCACGTGGTGTGTGACGCGAGCGACTTCGCGATCGGTTGCGCCTTGATGCAGTTCGACGACACTGGTCGCGAACGAGTGGTGAGCTACCAGTCGCGTCAACTGAAGCCTGCGGAGCGGAATTATCCAGTCCACGACAAGGAGCTGTTGGCGATGCGATACGCCCTCATCAAGTTCCGCGTGTATCTCTTGGGCGAGCAGACCTTCGTGGTCTACACGGATCACGCGTCGCTGCGGACAGCGACCAAGAGTCCCCACTTGTCCCAGCGCATGGCGCGTTGGCTGTCGCTCTTCTCGGAGTACAACTTCGTCGTTCACTACAAGCCGGGCAAGACCAACATCCTTGCCGACGCACTCTCGCGTCGCCCAGATTACGTGCAATCGGGTCGCCATGCGATTGGCGACGAGGATGACGACGAATGCGCAATGTGCACCGCTGATGACATCGCTGCTGTTGAAGTCGCAGCGTCCACTCCGCTCCGCAACCTGATCGCGGCCGCGTACGAGTCGGACGCAGCGTGCTCCGAATTGATTAAGTACCTGAGAGAACCATCAGACGCGGCGCGGCGCCGCTTGTCCCTTCGCAGTCGCGCCCGTGTTGACCGCTACAGTCTCGATGGGGATCTGCTGACCTTCCGCGTCGATCGCGCGGACCCGCCACGCATAGTCGTCCCGCTTGACGACGACCTCAGAGCCCGACTGATCCATGAGTTTCACGATACCCCTAGCGGCGGCCACCTCGGACGCGAGAAAACATTCGCGTCACTATCGCGCGACTTCTACTGGCCACACATGTACAAGTGGGTACGCAAGTGGGTCCGCTCCTGTGAAGTGTGCCAGCGTGTCAAGCCTTCGCCGTCGAAGCGAGCCCCGCTTCGACCTCTTCCAGTCGCGACGGGTCCGTGGACATCGGTCAGCATGGATTTCGTTTTTGGTCTGCCACGAGACGCTCAAGGCCGCACAGGCATACTTGTTTTCGTCGACCGATTTAGCAAGATGGCCCACCTTGCTCCCGTTGCCTCATCGATCACCGCGTCTCAGTCGGCGGCGCTGTTTCTCGACACAGTGTATCGCCACCATGGACTTCCATCCTCAATTGTATCCGATCGAGACCCGCGTTTTACCGCAGCTTTCTGGACGGAACTCTTCAAACTTGTCGGGACGCGGTTGGCGATGTCCACCGCGTCACATCCTGAGACCGATGGCCAGACCGAACGAGTTAACCGGGTTGTCGAAGACGTGCTGCGGAGTTACGCCACGTCATTCACGTCATGGAGCTCTTTCCTGCCGATGGTGGAGTTCGCCATCAATAACGCCGTGCACGCGTCAACTGGCCTGACGCCATTCTTCGTCAACTTTGGCCGTCACCCGCGCGTTCCGGCGCTCCTTGGGCTGGAGCGCCCCTCCCAGTTCAGCTGTCAGGGACCCACGACGTTGCGACCTCCACTTCCACTGGTGTCGCCTCCGCAGCGCCGCACGAGTTGACCGCTAACCCCAATGTGAACGCGGTGACCACGAGGTCTTCCACGCGGGACTCCAGCCAGGGTCCTCTTACACGGGCCGCCGCGCGAGCGTCGGCTGCTTCTCCACGAGATGTTGCTGCTTGGACCAGTCGGACGCTGATCAACCCGCGTCCGCGTCGCGCAGCTGAGCTTCGCACTGCACCTGATTCGGTCTCGGCTACTGGGCCTCCGCCGTCAAACTTTGCGCCCAACGCGGCGCCGCAGCGGAGCGACACTGCGGCTGTCCATGAGTTCGTGCAACAGCGCGCGGCGATTGTCCGCTACGTCCGCGACGCGATCGCTGCTGCCGTCGATCGCCAGAAGGAGAATGCGGACCGCAGCGGACGCCGAAACGTGGAAAGGTTCCACGTTGGGGACCAGGTCCTATTATCTACCAATGGGATTTCCCCAACCCTTGTGACGAATCTGGGCGCAAACAAGCTCGCGCCACGGTACATTGGCCCATTCAAGGTGTTAAAGGTCATTGGAGATGCTTATCGGCTACAACTACCATCTGCCCTGCGACTACACCCGACGTTTTACGTCGGTCGTCTGCGCCGCTACCGCCCGGCGTCGATCCCTAGCGATAATCCGGTGCCGCGTGACGCGGCACCCACAACATCTGCCGCAACGCTCGATTCTCCCGCTCCAGCTGCTCCACGCAGCTCTCCAGGCGCTCCAGACGACGCGCCATCGCCCACTCGCGCTCGGTTCCTTCGCGACGGCCCGGCTCCGCTTGTTGATCGCGATGGTAACTTTCGTCACATTGTGGAAGCCATCCTTGATCACGACGACTCCACCGGTAGTCGCAGCGCTCGTCGCTGCGACGGGGATATCCCGAGCTCCCGCCGGTATCTGGTCCGGTGGATTGGACCGCTGGACGACAGCTGGGAGCCGCGGGAGGTGCTGCTAGCGGACGTTCCGGACTGCGTGGAGGCGTACGAGGCAGGCCTTCCACGGGGCGCGACTCCTCGCCGCGCCTAGCCTCGTGCAGCGCTCGCTGGAACAGCCCCACCAGCTTGCGCTCGGCTTCGGAAAGGGGTGTGGCGCTTGTGATGCGCTCCCAAACAGCGTCACTTGGTCGCGGTACGCTGTACCCGCGACAACTTGGACATCCGATGCGATAATGAGCGAAGCAGCAGTCGCGGTCGGCATCCCATGACAACTCGCAAATCTGGACCGCCAAGGCCCCCACGGAGAAGCGCGAGTGCTGCTCCTCGCGCTGCAGGAGTTTCTGCTGGAACGCCGCTGGCCCCTCCGTGTTCCAGCGGTTGACGAACGCCGTCCAGGACCGATCCATCGACTGCGCGGTGACGCTGCCGATCGCAGCGTCGGGTTTGCTTCGCGTGGCGCGCCAGCGGCTAAACAGCGCACGCATTTCGCTGTCACTGAGGGCGTTGTCGAAGCCACTGCAGTCCGTGAAGGCCCAACGCTCCAGGACCTCCTCGTACGTCACGAGCTCGGCGTCCACGGTGTCTCTGTCCATGTTCGTACTGCTGCTGTCGCGGGTGGCTCTTTCGATTGTGAAGAGCTCACCAAGCTGTTTGGGATCATCGCAGCTTCAACCTTACGTAGGGGTGGTGTGACGGGGTACCGTCACACGGTCGCCGTGCGCCACGGCGACCAATTAGATTAGCTCTTAGTTTTGTTGGCTCACGGCGCCCGAAGTCGGGCGCCACACAGATTGAATAGCCAGAGTTAAATTCCCCCACAAGCACCGCCCCGTTACAAAAGTGCTGCATGCTGGCCTTGCCCGACGGGAAGGCTCGCGTCACGCCGTCGCGCACCTCCTCGAATGTCTTGGGTCTGTCCAAACATAGACAGATAACAGCGTTAGAAGGGGGCAAGCTGGATGTGCTGCGCTTGGAAAAACGATGCTGACGCACGTAATGCTGTTGCTGGAGCGCAGCTCCCAGGCCTCGTAGGGCGAGATGACGGCCCGCTCGGCGATCGGCGTCTGCAGGGCCTCGAAGTTCTTCTTGCCGCGCTGGCCGCGGTAGATGTAGAGGCCGATGCTCAGCAGGATACCGCCCAGCGTGATGCCCGGGTTGCGGCTGAACCAGCCAGGCTTGTATTTGGGCTGCTCGCCGTCGGCGGACGCTGCACCTGAGGCCCCAGCGGCTGCAGAGGTGGGTGGCGGCGGTGGCGACGTGGAGAAGCGACTGGCCTGCTGCAAGCGCCGCAGCTGGGCCGGAGACGCACGCAGGCGGCGCGCGTAGAGCATCATTGCGCCAAGGTTGTGTGGAGCCGATGCCGATCAGAAAATTAGCCAATGATCGATGGCGGCCGCCGAGCAAATGAACTTCTTCGCTGCAAGCGCCCCGGAGACGCCTCCGCTGCATCCACCGCCAGCATTATAGTGACCCCAATGGGGTTGGCCCAGACAGCAGGAAAGAGAAATCATCGAACGTTATGGAAATGTATGGCTCGCTAAATATCGTCATCCGTAGCTGCCGTTCGTCCTAGCTCCTGCCAGTTGTCGACGTATTCGTCGTAGTCGAGAGCCGCAGCCCACTGGAACATTTCTTCCGCCTCGGCCTCCCAGTTCTCGTCGTCAAAGTCCACGTCGAAGAGCACTTTGGGCTGGTCGTCGCCGTCATCTTGAGGTCGCTCAGCAGCGGTGAGAAGTCCTTTCGAGTAGAGTTTCTGCATCCACACGCGCTTCTTGTGCCGTCGAATGCGTTCGCGGTCCTGCTGCCGAACGAGTTTGGAGTAGTGGAAACCCTCGATCGCTCGCCGTCCGCCGGTGGCTTGAGCAATTGGGTCGGCGTTCGCTTCCGCCAGCACTTTTGCAGTCACAGGACGCCACCCGTTGTTCTCGAGACGCCGGTACCACAATCGCGTGTCTTGCTCCTGCTGCCGAGCGCGGTAGTAGGAATTCCCCACTCGAATGTACGTGATGCTGCCAGCCTGCCCTCGGTGTTTCTTCTGGTGCGAGTGATTCGTAGGTGCAACCTGCCGTGCCACCGTGTAGTCCTTGGGACTGAAAGCGCCGAGGTCGCACACTGGTTTTCGCGTGAAGATTTTGTAGTAGATCGTCGGTGGGAAGGACAATCCGCCGAGTCGAAAGCGAACTTGAGCTCCCATCGAGGCGTCAAGAAGACCAGCCTCTGATGGATTAATGGCTCGAAGCATACGAGCGGGGTCACCAGCGCTGCGGAACGCCAGGAGGTCTCGGTAGTATCGGAAAATACGTCGATGAGTGTAGCTCTTCCAAGCTCCTTGAATACACAACGCCGCCAAGTTTGTGGGTGTCAGCATTGCTGAGCGTGGTTGTGCCTGCCGTTGATACAATTTGTGCTGGTAGTGCGACTTCCACGCGTATTGAATTTGTAGGGCTGCGATATGATAAAGAGGGAAGCGCTCCAGTTCCGTGCGCCAGCGTTGGCGCTGCATTTTGAACCAGGCCTGTAGCTTCGTAGCCACGAAGTGGTGAAAGCCACGGTCATCAGAAAAGCGGCCACCGTGACCAACAAATTGCTGCATCGGACTTCGAATGCGCACAACTTTCGGAGACGTATCGACACTTTTGGCACCGTGTAGCAGGTGGCGCTTTCGGCAAAGCATTCCTCGAACACGTTTCTGAATGAGAATGACCGACAAATTTTGCGCAGCCATCGGGAACTCCCAGGGCCTCAGAATAATCTCCTAAAAGCGGTGAGTTAGTATGAACGCTTGCAGCTTTGAAAATCCGTCCAAAACGCACCCGCTTTTCAGCACGTGACTTGCGCATGAACAGCGACTCCCACGGAAGTGAGCGCCTGATCCGCTTCGTCCTTCGGGTTTTCGGTTCATGACGAGTTTGAAATTTGCTACACGGAAAACAAAAACTAACGTCAGTTGCTGGGAAAGATGTGCTAACTGCAAGAAAACCCCACCTCTGGTAGCGTCCGCGCTTGAAGCCGAGCTCCCGAACCCGCTGCATGACAGCCACTCTTACCGGCATTTTTTTTCCAGTCAAGGGAGTGCTGTGTCGGTTTGCTTGTGAGCAATGAAGTTTTGGTCGATGAGGTTTGCTTCGCTTCGGAAGCTATTTTGAAGCCCAACGCCACCACCCTGTTTTATCTTGTTGTTGTTCATTCGTGATTTTAGAATGGACGTGATCAACAAGCAAGAGTCGGTGGTGGCTTTGGCTGCTGCTCTGGTAAATGTGCGCGAACTCGACGCTGATTCTAAAGCACCGTTCACTGCCGTTCATGACGCCCTCAAAGATGTTGAGCGCCTTATTTTCCAACACAAGGAGAACTTCGGTGCCGACTCGGTGCATTTCCAGCAAGGGTGTGAGGAGTTTTGCTACTGAGCAACACACTTCCGATGCAGGCAATGCAGAGATTATTACCAGAGGACTCGGTCGCCATGGAGCAGTGTGGGGAGCTGCTATTACGTGCGGAACAGCACACTAGGAGAAGGGGACACCTACGCAACATACCGGAGCAGCATCATTTGAGTCGACGGCAAGTATTCCGACTGATCACCCTCAACAACCTCGCTTGTCATGCCAAATATGCAGGCAAGCCCGAAATGGCTGTGAAATACCTTGAGAAAGTGCTGAAGCTTCAGCTCAAACCCTTCGAGTCCGAAACAAGTCCAACCGCTGCACCGCCAGCCGAGGTCGCTATCACAAGACTAAATTTGTGCGCGGTACTATCACAATTACACCGCCACGCTGCAGCTGCGATTCAGGCCAAGGACGCCATAGCCAAACTCACTCAAAATGGAGACAACAACTTTAGCCCCGAGGTCGCTCAATTGCTACTCGTGGCTCACTATAATTTTGCAGTAGAGCTCGAGCATTTGGGCGACAACGACACAGCATGGCGAAATTACGAACTCGTCGTCAATGCAGCCGAACGCTACCAAGTTCAGCACGACCTCGTTGGAAGCGTTCGAGAGATTCTTAGTCGAGGTTCTGTACGAAATAGGTCGATTGAAAGAGCACCTCTTTCACCACGGGCTCGAACCCCACGTCGACTGGGCACCAAGTAAAATATACGTTTTGACCTCGAGCATTTCTTGCGCTAAGAACCATCCTCTATTTTTGAGCATGAGATGTCCACACACTCATTTCCGGCACTACGATGGTCGGTGACGACGACATCGATGAGGCTGCAATGTCTGGAATTCCAGCTCTTCAACTTGACAGTAGCGCGGATGAAGAGCAACCTTGTCAGCTATATGCATTGATTGCCCACAGTGTGGCGACGGAAACAGTCGACGCTGCTGTCCAAGAAGCAATGCAAGATGTGTCTTTAGCAGTCGCTCGGGCAACAGAGTGGCTAGCGGAGGCTGTGGGTGGCGAACTAATATCTGAAGCAGTGATTGCTGTGAGCCCACGCACAAGTCCGTCCAATGCTTTGGCGACAGAGGACCCACTTTTGAGGATGCGCATCGCCCACAGGAGAAAGCAGTCCCCATCTCTGCTTTCAAGTACTAACGGAAATTGCTCACGAGCTCGCCACAGCAACCGTCGAACATGTGACAGGAGAAGCGTTGAATGCTGTGGTCCGAGCTGTCGAAAATGCTACCGAGTGGATGACGCAGGCAGTCCTCAACGAAGTCGTCTCTGAGGCGGTGGCTCCGGATGAAGTTGTTTCGGCAACTCTGAGTCCCAGTGAAGAGTTCGCTGTTCAAGACGCTACGGCGAGGCTTACTGAGGCTCTACGGTGTGAAATAGTAGCCCGTGCCGTTGTAACCTCCACTCCACCAAGCAATAACCCTTTTGATCTGGAGAAACAGGGTGAAGAGAACCCTCCAGCAGAAACCAAAGCCATTCAGGTCGTTCCGCAGAGTTCTCTTCAAGGCCACCATCCCTCGGTGGCCGAAATTAGTGCCCTTGCGAAGGCAACGGTTGATGCGGCACTTAGCTGTGCCATACAAAATTTATCCCAAGCTATTGACGATGCCAGTCGGAGTCGGTGGTTGACTCGAGCTGTCCCGGAGGAAGAGCTTGCCCAGGCAGTAACCAATTCATCACTCGGTGATGACTTGCAAATTGATGACACGGAGAAATTTGACAACGATGTAAACGACTTCGACAAGCTACCCGAGCAAGCACCTCCGAGCCCCGAGCCCGTTCATATATCAATGCTAAAACTTCCGCAGCCAATTTCTGGCACTGAAGCTGTTGCAAAATGCCACGAGATCGCTGAGCCGTTCGTAGACGAATTCGTGTTATCTGCAATTCAGAAAGCACTTACTCCGCATTTGCCTGAGCCTCAGGACGAAGGCGATGAAGAGTATGAAGACGACTACACACCAATTACAACGCCCACCGCGGAGGAAAAGCCTCAACAAATGCCAGTTTTACCAGTGTCAACTCCGAAAGCGGCGTCGGCACCAGCTTCAGAGGAATCACCAACTTTACCTGTCGCCACTCCCGAGGGAGAGTCCGAGTTGTTATCTGCAGCTAGGGCGACCCCACCTGATTCGAAGCCGTCTTCAAGGTAAGGGCTTAGACTTCCTCCACTGAGCGTCCCATTTATTTATTTTTGCATGACAGACGGATGAGTCCAAGTATGAGCAAACGTGGGCTAGGCACTCCAAGATCCCTCGATACCCAGCCAACATCTGCACCAGCATCAATGCCTTCGCCTCAAATCGTCGTCGACTCACCAGCACTGCTTTCGGAACCCGAGCCACCCCAATCAGTCTTACCGCCGTTAATTCTGCTCGGAACCCCACCCAGCAGGTCGAAGCAACACAAAGCACCTCGCAAGACTCAACGTCAAACTGCGCCATCGGACTCCCCGAGATTCTAGTTTTCAATCGGAAACCCCACGAGCAACGACCACTTCCAGTCCAAGAATGAATAAGAACTCATCTCGAGCATCCATTGCGGTGGAATTGACACCAGTATCTTCCGCGCGGGCAGCAGTATTAATTTACGCCCAGCAACCGCTGTCATCACGTCGGTGCGCTCACCACCACCACAAGCACAAACCGAAAATGATGCAGGATTCATCCTCACAAACATCGCCACCACCAACTCCAACTCCAATGCACTCGGCATCGTCACTCCAAGCCCACCAACTGTCACCAACACAAATACCACGCAAGACTCACTCACCTCGTGATACCTCCCTGCCGGAAATTGGAAACGACACCAAGCTTGTGCCGCTGACGAAAGCTGAAGTGCCTGCTAGTCCACCGAAATCTAGCAAGAAGCACAACCCCACCACGGGCACCGAAGCAATGGTGGAGGTGGCGGCGGTGTCCTGTCACCTAATAAACGATCTGGGTATTGCCAACGATGCACCTTCGAAGGCAGGTCCTGCAAGATAAACGACTGCTTGAAGCATCAGGTCCTCCCTCAAGTAACTCACGCAACGAAGTAGCTATACCAAACGAATCCATTAGATAATAAAAAGCAACTGAAACGCGAGATATACATCAGTCCCGTAGTCGCCTTTGCCCTGCGCTGCCAGTCTAAGCCAACTCGAACAGACCCTCGACTTCCAACTCACGGATGCGCGCTAGGTTCGCCTCTAGCACGGCGTGATCCTTGTGCGTAAGCATGATGCTACCAGGCGTCGTGAACATGTCCACTGTCTGGCGAACATTGTCTCCTGGCGCAACAAAAATCTCCTTTTGAGGAAGGCTGGCAACTTCTCGATCTCTGCAATGCCTGGCGTGCTCTTCAGAACGCCGTTCTTGTATGACACTAGCATAGCTTCACAGCCATACGCCAGGAGCTTCCTCGGTCGATCCGGAAGCTTAGCGAACGCCTCCGCATCCAGAATGCTGTCCACAGACGCGTCCACTTGGTTGTAGCCCACGCAAATATTGGCGATTGGTACCCACGCTCCTTCTCCACCGTGACAGCGAGAACCGACTTCGATCAGCACTGGCGCGCCGCGGCAGAACTTCACTTCCCGTGTGCAGGCCCATTACGGATTCCCAAGGCATCCAGCACTTGGAATTGGTAGTCAATCAACTCGTTGACGATGCCTTCAGCGGGAACTAGGGACAGCCCAAAGTAAACGAAGGCTGCATCGTTCACGCGACGCTTATCGTACTTCCAAATGGCCGTCACCTTATGCTCGCCATTGCGACTGGCCGTATCCACCACGTACTCGTCGCCCTCGAGGTACTCCTGCAACAGAACTGCTTCGTTCTTGAGGCCAAGGCCGTTTATCTTGCCCAGAATGCCTTCAAACGTGCGCTGTGCCTCGTCCATCGACAAGCACAGCACCACATCCTCGGTGCCAGCGCTCTCCAGAGGCTTGAGGACCACCTCGAAGGGCTCAGGCTTGAGATCCTGCGTGATGAAGGCCTCAGCCTCGGCCCACGTCGTTGCCTTCACTTGCTTGACGGCTCGCACACCATGCGCACGCAGCGTTTCGCCCATCAAATACTTGTCGCGTCGTGCGTTCGAGTGTTCCATGGCATTACCCTCCTGACCCAGTGCATCCGACAGGGCGTCCGCCAGCTTCACACCCAATTCGGCGCCGGCGAACACTGCACATACCGAAGACTTCTTGTCGCTTTGCTTACTTTGTGTTGAGGCAACCTCCTTCGCTGCCTTTCGAACAGCGCTAACCGTCTTCTCCACGCTGCCTTCATACGCGACGGTGGCAGCAAAAGCCAGTGATAGTCCTTCCGGCACTAAACTCGCAACACTCTCGATATTCTCCAAGTGATCGCTGTAGACGCAAATGCAGTCGTATCCTCTTGCCATAAGCTGATGAGCCAGCACAGCACCGGTGGAAAAGGGGTCCACGACAACGACCGTGCCACGGGATCCCTCCAATTCTGTCTCGGCTTCAGCCTCTACTGCATACAGACCCTTGTGTTCCAGTTCGCGAATGCGCTCGTAGTCGCGCCTTAGCTGTTCCTCGTCTTCGTTGACCATGATTACGCTGCCCGGAGTCGTGAACATATCCACCGTCGTCTTTAGTTGCTCTCCTACATGCGTAAACCACAGGGTTGATACCGTCGAAGGCAGCTTCTCCAGTTCCTCCTTGCCCGGGTATCCTGCCAGCTTGCCGGTCTCATACGTCACCAGCATAGCCTCGCAGCCGTGCGATTTGAGCTTCCGTGGACGGTCAGGGAGGCGGTTGAAGGCTTCCTCATCCAGGAACGAGTCGATCGATGCCTCGACGTGGTTGTATCCCAAGCAGGGAGTCACGATAGGCAGGTACGAGCCGGAGCCGCCATGGCAGCGCGATCCGATCTCCACGAGGCATGGTTCACCGCGCACAACTTTGACTTCAGCGTGGGCCGGACCGTGCGCGATCTCCAGGGCATCGAGGACCTTCAGCACGTAGTTGGCGACCTTTTCCAGAAGCGATCCATCGGGGCGGCACGCAATAACACGCCGTAGTATACGAATGGAGCACCGTTGACTGCACGCTTGTCGTACTCCCAGAGCGCCACGACCTTGTGGATACCATTGCGACTCACCGTGTCTACTACGTACTCCGTACCTTCCAGATACTCCTGGACCAATGTGGACTGGTTTTCCAACCCAAGACCGTTGATCTTGCCCTGAATGCTGCCGAATGCCGCACGCACCTCGTCCATCGAGTGGCAGAGCGTCACATCATCGCTGCCAGCGCTCTCCACGGGCTTGACGATGACTTTGAAGTCCCCACCCTTGAGCTGTGGCACCAGCTCCTTCTTGACGAAGGTCTCGACCTGCGACCATTTGGTGGCCGACACTTGTCCGACGGCTCGCAGTCCCGCCGCGCGCACCTTCTCGCCCATGAGGAACTTGTTGCGTCTGGCAGCCGACCCTTTCGTGCCGTTGGTGGTCAGGCCGAACTTCTCCTGCAGCTTGTCCGCCAGTAGCACACCCGTCTCAGCGCCGGGCATGATGGCGACGATGTCGACGTTCTTGACCTTCTTGAGCGCCTCTACTGTGTCGTCCACCGCCCTGAGCTCGTCCTTCCTCTCCACGTCTCCGTCGTGATACAGGATGGCCGGGAACTTCTTCCAGAGCTCCTTGGGGACGTGCTCGATGCGCTCCTCCGTCACCTTGAGCGTGTCCGAGAACTGACAGACCACAGTGTATCCTCTGTCCATGAGCTTCTGGGCCAGCGTCATGCCCGTCGAGTACGGGTCCACGACCACCACGGCCTCCTGGTGCTCCTGCTCGCCCTCGGCGATGCGGAACAAGTTGCGCTCGGCGCTCGAGCTCACGCGCGTCTCCTGGGCGTTGAAGAAGCGGCGGTGCAGCACGTCCGCGGCCGTCAGCAGCTGCTTCTGCGAGCGCAGTCGCGGGTCGTACGTGGCGGCGCGCTGCAGCGGCCGGAAGCCCGACAGGTCGCCCGTGCCCAGCGTCACGCGGTTGGCGCGGGACATGGCGCCTGCCCGGAGGTGCACGCGCTCGTCGAAAGTGACGGCGCGCTGGTCAGCCGAGAGGACGCGGAAGGACGGCTGCTTGGCGGCGGCTGCCTGCGGGGACTGGGGCTCCAGCGGGGCCGGGAGGCGCCACGGCCTCTTTCGGGGCGTCCTGGCTCTCTGAGGCTTCTTTGGCGGCGACGTTCCCCATGGCGAGGCGAGCGAAACGAGCGGCGACCTGTGCAGTGCGTGGCGAATTGGAGACTGAGAAATCCTTCGATGGTTGAAGCTAAAAACTGTTTTGTTGTACTGAAGTTTGTATGGCGCGAAAAAGGACGCACTGACGCACGCACGGCTCGGGATTTCGGAACCGTCGCAGGGGACCACTCGATTGATGGCAGGAAGAGGTTGGCTGGCTGGCACTGCTTGCTCTGCTTGCCAGTCGGTGGTGGCGGCGATGAATCGAGCGTAGCGGTGGCAATGAGCGCTCTGCTTGGACTTTCGCTGCCGCTTGCAGTTCTTTCGGTGTAGATGCACGTCACGTCACGGAACGCGTTGAAGATTTGCAATTCCTGTTTAGCAGGAAGCCTGCTGCAGCACGAGCCTGCCGAGCTGACAGAGCCCCGTGTGCCGCCACGGTTGCCACTGGTCAGAGGTGCGGAGCTCGTCTACTGACAGTGTGCAACTGCCGCAAGTGCGGAGACCGAGGTACCTTGGGCCGGACCTTGGCCAACACCGGACGGCAACGAAAGCTTTGGATCAAAGCTTTTGGAACGAACCGCGTTGGCGCTTGTCTGCGACTTTGGCTTGGTCGTGCACTTCCTCACGTGTTGGGCATGGTGTCGACTGTTCGCTTACGTCTCACAAGCTCAAAGCTTGCTACCGGTACTGCCACTAGCGACGATGGCATGATTGTTTGCTGGACTCGTTTGACGGATGACTGGACACGCGGCGATCAGACCCGCGTGGTCAACAGGAATTGTGCTAAGCGAGCGCTTCGGCACGCCTCGAAGGAAGGGCTTCTGAGCATTGTAATTCACACCCCATGGTTTGCCTTGGCCTTTGAAAAGCTTTCGCCTCGATCTTCACGGTACATTCGACGCACTCCGTGTGTGCGGGTACTCACCTTCGGTTTGGTCGCGTCGACAGCGTCGTAGCTCATGAAATAGATAGCCGTGACTGCCAGTAGAACGTAGATAACACGCATGCCTGAGACTTGTCGAGACTCCCCGAGGCAAAAGCCAGAATGGGCCTTCGCAAGCAGCATTGCCGATCCCACGGTTTTCCTTGCGAACAATCCTCACAGCAGACCACGAGGCAGACAGAACCTTTCTGGCGGGCATTTGTATCGATCGTCCGGCACATTGGTAAGATCGTCACCCAGCTGTGATAACTCTCGGCTTGTGTGTTGATGTCAACTACTAAAACGTGAGGTCGCATGGTGATTCATTCGCCAAGTTGAGGTCTTACGGCAACAATGGCGCGGAAGTGTTATCAACGGCTGGAAGAAGGGATTGATAGCCAGCCAATTGATAACGAGGAACATCTCCAGATCACGGTTGACATGTTCAAGTCCAGCCATCGTTCTCTTGGCGATGGGTTTCATCTTCGGGGTGCTTCGGTTGACAAGCATACCACATCGCATGGCTATTGTTGCCCTCGTAAAGCGGTTTTCCAGCTCACTCTCGTTCACTCGCTCCATTCTCACTTCTGAATTTGCCAACATCCAGTTCCACTTCTCTTCTACCACCACCAAGACCATGTTCAAGGCCTTCGTCTTCGCGATTGCGCTCGCTACCGTCGCTGGTTCAGCTCACGCCAGCTGGGCTGAAGGTGACAGCGAGGCCAGTATCAGTGCCGAGGGAGATTACTGTGCCGAAGGTGAGGACGAAATGAGCGTCCAGGGTGTTGATGGCTACTTCTGCGTCGACGGTTCTGGTTGCGCCGGACGCAACTCCACGGGACTCTGCCCCGAAGCAGGACGGTCTAGACTTTGGCTCGTACTGTGATCTGGTCGAGGCTGACGTCTATGGCTGCAAGCCGTATTTGGATGAGCTGCTCACTCGGTCGACGAAGATCTACGATCAACCCAGGGACTGCACGGGGAACATCGCAGGTGAATACCCTGTTAGCGTTCAAGATGCAGACGGGAGCTTTTGCTCTGCCGGCCCTGTGTGCTCGGGAAAAATTGCGGGCAACTGCCCCGGTGCTCAGAATGGCCTGCCCAACGGCTCTGTTTGTGTCGTGATCAAGACTGGGGTCTTCGGTTGTGCGCTTCCTCCAAGCGTGTAAGTTCGACAGGAGTAGAATCCTTTCTAAAGGGAAAATACTACCAACTGCTTGATTACCACGTCTCGCTCTCCATTCGCTTTTATACTTCTCCCTAGCGCTTTTGGCTGTTGATGAAGCGCAGCGCAAGCAGAGCGAGTAGGCGGAACAGCACGATATAGCCCAACACGACAGCAAAGTTGGTCCAGATGTCGTCGTGCTTCATGTCGAAAACGATTTCCGTGAACTGTTTGACAGTAACCGCACCCGTTGTTATAGGCGCGTTTTCTAGCGGCTTGCATCCCAGCTCGGAATGGACTCCACTCCAAGTGTCCGTGTTTTCATCGTAGACTGGTTCCTCAGAGCAATCAGCGAACACAAGCGCTGCGAGGATGGCCAGCGAGAACCGCTGCGGTGTGATCTTGTAGAGCCATTTGTAACCAGCTGGAACGAGGTTCGCTGGCGGACTGAAGCCCATGAACAGGAAGAAGATACAGTTGACCAGCACCCCGATGATCGCTGCGACCTCCTCACTGGGGAGTGCGTACACAAACATTTGGCCCATGTAGGTCAGCATGAGAATGAGTAGCGACGTGTTCACCCAGTAGAGCAAGAATGTGCTGAAACCAGTGAAGTGCACCATGGGAAAGAAGATTGCAGTGAACAAGAACGAGCTACTGAAGACGTACGGGATCTCCACAATCGACGCTCCCACGAAATACCAAAAGGCGTTGTAGGTCTGGGTTGCACGCTCGCGGTAGAAAGCGGGACGATCGGCTGATGTCACCGACAAAACGCACTGAAAAGAGATCATCCCCATGAACAACGTCACCATGAAAATCATCCCCATGCCCGAATTAAGGCCCTGGTATGTCGAGTAGTCGGCCTCGCGAAATGTCACTCCAAACATTAACGATAAAACCAAAGCCATCCCCAGGCGCGTGAGATTGTACGTGGGGGTGCGCCAGTACATATCAAAGAATCGCTTAGTGAGGAAAGTAAACTGTGTGAACGACGAGGCTGCTCGTTTCTTGGCAAACAGCATTTCCGGGGAAACGCTTGACGGGATGCCGACGCCCTCTCGATTCATCACATCATCAAGTTGGGCTCGGTTCACGCTCGTATTGAAGGTTGCCACGAAGTCGATGTCTGTTACGTCATCATGCAGCACCCCCGCCCCGATGCACTCGAGCATCCATGTAGCAGGGTTGTATTTTGATGGCAACGGCGATATACCAGGCAATGCTTCAAAGTAGTCCACCAGGTTCTGGCACTTATACCCTAAGTCCCCGAAGAAAACAGTCTCGCCTCCGCGCTTGAGCAGCAGCAAGCTGTCAAAAAGGAAAAATATCTCGGATGACGGCTGGTGAATGGTGCATACAATGGTTCGTCCCGAGTTTGCTACTTTTCGTACACCATCCATGATGAGCTTTGCGGATCGAGCGTCAAGACCACTTGTAGGCTCATCCAGAAACAACACGCTCGGTTGAGCTGCCAACTCGACACCAATCGTCAGCCGCTTCATCTGCTCTGTGGAGCTGCCGCGGATGATTTGGTCAGCTATTTCCCACATGTCCAAGAGAGTGAGGCACTCATTTACCGAGTCGTACTTGACGCGATCTGGGACCCCGCTGTCCTGCCGCAAGAACGCGCTGAAAGTGAGGGCTTCTCGGATTGTTGCCGCTTCTGAGTGCATATCCATTTGCTCGCAGTACCCTGTGCAGCGTCGGATCGCCAAATTGTTTGCTTCGTATCCGTTCAAGAGTATTTCACCCGAAATGAGGCCGCCAGTTTTGCGGTTGGCGATGACGTCCATCAAAGTTGTTTTCCCTGCACCAGATGCCCCCATCAACGCCGTCATTCGTCCTGGTAGCGCATACCCACTCACACCTCGAAGAAGTTCAATCGATTCCTTCGGGTTTGACGGCTTTGACACCGAATAGTGCAAGTCTCGGAAAGCTAAAGTAACTGGGATAAACGAAGTGGTTGACGGTACAACATCAATAATTGCTTCCTTGGGAGACTTTGACACTGCTTTAGGAGTGGTCGCAAGCGCGTATGCAGTCTCGACTTTATCGTCTTCAGTGTTTATTGGTACTGCATCGCCCTCCGATTCGATAGACACCCCAATTTTCTCTGGTGCTTCGTAGCGTAGGTATTCCAGCGAGAAATATCCCAGTGCTACACAGCCAACATAAAACACTGCCAAGTAGATTATGCAGTACACGACCCAGACTTTCTCCGTTTTGAAGTCGAATAATTGCAGATAGTACTCGCCCATTCGAAGCCCGCCGAAATTGTTGCAATAGTCGATGTCTCCGTACTGACAAACATCCAAATCTGCCGACCTGTACTCGATGACAGCAAGCGCACGCAACGTCCAGGAGACTGGAGAGATCCAATAAAGCCAGGTGAAGTAGCTTGGAATTTGGCTCTCCGTGATGATAAAACCCGCAAAGACGATGAAGATGAGAGTTGAAACCATGGAGATTGGCGTGGCGATATTAATGTCTGGTGCTGCAGCTGTAAGCGAGAAGTAAAACGACCCCAGGGCCACGTTCGTCATGAAGAGCACGATCAGGAAGAGAACAAACTCGCTCGCATGTGAAACAAATCCACACATCCAGTAGACTAGCGTCCCAAAACCAGCGTCTCGGCCACGCAAAGTGGCAACATGCAAGCCATATTCGCCAACACAAAGGACGACGTGCGGAAGAAATTGGCACCGCGTTGTTTGTAGAAAACTTCGCGGGCTGCAATAAATGTCGGAAGCTGCGACGACTGACCGAGTGACAGGAACAATGAAGCCGCGAAAATGATCCCAATCACGACCTGGATCTCTGTGGGATCAAACTGGTAGAACGTCGAGGCGTAGAGTAATCCCATCACAGTGATCATGAGTCCACGTCCGATGATGTACGGCTTGTTGCGTATCGTGATGAGCATCTGCCGTCTGAGCAGCGTCATGGTATTTTGCCAGAACGACTGATGAAATTCAGGCATCGGGGTCATGTGTTGGCCAACTAGTTCAAGCAGCGTCCGGTGAGGTGGCTCTGCTAAGGCTTGCAAAGTTGCTTTGTAAATTGACGATTCACGAAAGAGGCGAGCGAATTCACCGGCTTCACGTGGATGCACGCTATTCGCTGCAGGAAGCCTCGCCTCGTACTGATACTGCTGTTTAGTGCCAAGATCCATGAGGTAGTCTGCCAAGTCGCGGTCTGCAGGACATTCAAAGCCCAGCCCCGAAAAGTACGCAGCAACTTCGGATACGGGGCCGTGATACATGACCTCACCGGCGTTGAGGATTAGAATGTTGTCGAAGAGTGCCACAACCTCCGGGGCCGGTTGCAGCAGTGCAATGACCACAGTCTTGTTGAACTTGCGCGCAATGCTGCGCTGTGTGCTGATGATGTCGAAAGTGGCGGCGCTATCCAACCCCGTACTGATCTCATCCATCAGCGTTACATACTTCATGCCAAACTCCATCTCGCCAGTGGTCACGCGTTTGCGCTCACCACCAGAGATGCCTCGTAGCAAGGCGTCCCCTATAATGGTATCTTGGCAATCCTGCAGCCCCAATTGCTGGATCACTATCTCTGGGTAGTGGTCAAATAACTCTTTCACAATAGCCAAGGCCTCGGTGTTGTCTTCATCTGTTCCCTGACTAAACAGCTCGTCACCCCTTCGAATCAGCTCTCCACCGCAGAATTTGTGCGCGTACTCGAGCGTTTCCTTGACTGAGAGCACAGCGAAGTGCTTGTCCCGTTGGTTGACGTACGCAACGAACTGGGGCAGTCGATCTGCCACCTCGTGCTGAGACTGCCCATTGTACGAGATGTCTCCATTGACAGCCACGTTCTTGGACATTGGGAATCGCCCACTGAGCATCTTCATGAGCGACGACTTGCCCGAACCTGGCTGGCCCAGCACGAGTGTCATGGTGCCCGGTTTGAAGCAACCAGTGACATCTTTGAGGATTTCCTTTCGCTGCACTTGTTTCCGGTGTCGGATACTGGCGATGGCCATGAGAACCGTGTTCCACAGGGTCGGGAGCCCGCTCGATTGCTCCACCACCGGCACGTCGGCAGTCACCGATAGGTTTTCGAAGCGGATCTCCACGTGGGGAGCGCCCTACCGAGGCTCGCTCTAGACGAGAGGCCACGTAGTCGTGCATGGCGGCAGGACCATGATCCATCAGGGGCATCCCCGCAGTTTCATCTTTCGTAGCGTTCACCTGATCCTGGACTTGTTTGGCCATGGCGATGGGGCTTGTGCTGTTGGCGGCGAGTCGCGAAGTGAAGCCCACGGTTCAAGGCAACGCAGCTCTTCGCGTCGAAGTGGATCTTGCATGGCTTTACCGGCTAATTGTCATCGATCCGCATGAATTTGCTCGCCCCTTGCCTCCGCATGTAAGCCCGTGGCGTGATGCCGACCCTGCTGCCGATACTGCCGGCGGAATGATCAACTTCAACGCGGTGGCAGTTCGCCAAGTTGCCAGTCAAGCGAGAGCAGCCCAGCGCCAGTGCTGTCGCCGTTGCGTGCCAAGCCGCAAGAGCGCGACGACTGACGCTCATTTGCGCCGTGCAGGACGTCGCCGGGCGCGTGTTCACCGTCCGCATCGGCGCCGACGCGTCGGTACACGAGCTCAAGGCCGAGATCTCCAAGCAGAACGTCCTCGCGTTGACCACCCCACCTTGCTGGACGTCTATTCGATGCGCAGCTTCCACAGGGCTGGGACAGACTCGAGAACGAGTGCGTGGAGGACCTGGACCCGGACGACCACAGAGAACACTCTCCACTCAAGACCACGCAGCGCATCCGCTCCGTCTTCGGCGGGTCCGTCCCCGCCTTCGACTCGGGCGTGGTGCACGCGATCGCGGAGAGAGTCAACGACCCAGTGCTCACTGTCATCCCGTGCCCTGCAGCGGGCATGGCTCTCCCGGACGACAAGCCGCTCGGTGACAGTGCCACGGAAGAGGAGTATGAGCGTACGATCGCGTGAAGGAAGCGCTGGGGCTGTTTGTGAATTGGTCCTTCCCAGGCACCGACTTCTCTCAGGAGCACGACTTCCAAGTTTCGGGGACAAGCAAGTGTTCATCGCCAGCACGACCACGTGGTGCCAGTTGTACGTGGCCTGCAACAAGGTGGTCGAGAAGGCTGACGGCCCCGTCATAAGCCGTTGGGTCGAGGGGTTTACGCGGGTTTCCAGCGATACTCTGGATTTCGGAACGCAAGTGGAAACCCTTCCAGCGTGGCCTGACCTCTGGCAGTATTTGCAGACACCTACCAGCTTTATCCAAGGCGGTGGCATCGTCCTTTGATATCAACATGCCAAGACATGATCGTGAAGAAATCCCCGCCGTAATAAAGCAATCTTGCACATCTCGGGCTTCGTCGTATCAAGCTTCCTTGCAAATATAGCTCGCCAGGAGAAACTGCTGTGTCCCGAGCCAAATTCGCCCTCGCCACAGCCATCCCGACAGCTTGCGTGGTCTAGCTCGGCCATGTCGTTCTTCACGCTGGACCACGGCGCTAGTTTTCAGCAGAACCACCAGCAAATTGGAGGGTCATTGCCGCCCAAGCTCACGAGTCCAATGAGTTCGGCAACCACTGCGAGTTCAAAGAAGGAAGAACAGCGTCGACAACCTTCGAGGACACCACCAGATCGTCCAGCGGGAACACAGTCACTCACACCAGAGGCAGCGAGCGAACTCGATCCGTTGTCAGCGCTCAATCTCGCGCGCAGCAGACCCTTGGCTTGGAAACTCTTTGCTGTCTCGAACTGCGTGCAATTTTCTTGACAGTGCTGAGGGGGCCACTGCGTCTGCTGTAGCTGCAACTTCGCTCAAAGTGGTAGCAGTTGACACTGAGGATTGGGGCGAGTTCGTCACCTTCTCACCGAGCGAGCAACAACGGAGGCAAGTGGATGGAAGTTCCACCCCACCAATTCGGAGGGTATCGCCACCCTCGCTGCGTCTTCCCGACGGAAACAGTGAACGCAATCAGAAGCCGTGTGGTGACAACGCGAATATCGATCGCAGTCGTAGCTGGAGCACAACTTCACTTTCTATGGGCATCCGAAACAACACTCCGACTCACGCGGCGCCATCAAACACTTGGTCGCGGCAAGCAATTCCTAGTACACGAAGTGGGGAGAGCAAAGGCTTTGCAACTACTTTACTATCTCGCCTACTCTCACTGGGAGAGCCATCGAGCTCGCCACGCGGCAGCCAACCCAGTTCAGCACCGATACCCAGACGAAACTACGATTCTTACGACGTCACCTTCGAGCACGGCCCAGTGGGTATCGATCTTGAGACGGACTGGTACGGACGCCAAGCCGTAGTAAAAGGATTCCGGGGTATTAACTCAGCTGGAGACGATGGCCCGGCAAAGAGGTGTGGCCTTATCCGCGTGGGTGACGTCCTCACCGCTATCAACGGAGCATCGTGTTTGGAGATGAATTTCCAGGAAACTCTGGAGGCACTTCGCATTGCCGGCAAATCTCGCCACACACTTCACTTTAAGTCTCTGGAGGCTGTTGGGGACTTGAGCATTTACGCTAGTGACAAGGACGTTGTACAGGCACGTGCCTTCATCGATCAAAACAAGCAGCGGTTTTACCGCCCGCCTCGAGCCACGGAAGGAGCCGGAGCCCACGAGCTCATCAACGGATGCATCGAACGCCTGCGAGGAGAACTCGTGACAGCCTTGAATTTCCATCGAGAGGAAACGGGCGAGTTCTTGCTTGCTGCCTCTTGCGCTAGTGATGGCTCAGGTCCATTTATTTTCCACACATTGCGGGACTCGCACCTTCGTACGATGCGAGAATTGCCACAGAGCGAGGACTCTGCTGTTTATCTGGGTCGGCTAGACCCCAGCTTTCTTGGCACTGAATTCACATTACTGGATCATCACACGAAAACCCACCAGAATACGACAACGAACTCGCTTTCCTGGTGTACACTGCTAACGTACTGGGCCGCGTGCCAAACTCGCTGAAATGTGTGATTTCCAAACCTGAGGACGACCACGGCGAGGATGAACAGGATTATGTTGGCTCAAATAAGCCAACTAGTCTCCACCAGCAACGATCAGGAATGGGTACTGACGGCGCCATTTTCAACACGCACACCACACGACTTGGGCGCAGCGCAAGCTTATCAGAGCGATACAATCGGCTCCAGCAATCTCGCCGCGTGCCTCTTACCGAACGTCTGCGGAGCTTCACGTTGGATGATTTGGATGAGCGTTTGGGACTGGCCGCGGATGGAGCTCTTAGTTGGATGGACGACGACGATGTTGAAGGCCAAGCTCGCGCCATGCGAGTTCGTCAAGCCCGGATGAAGAGCAACCGCACGGCTTCTATGGGTCAAATCTCGTACGGTGCCGTGGAGCAGGAGGAATACCTGAAAGACATGTTTGTTTTTGAGACGAAGCAGCCATCATGGAACGAAGAGCTTGGTGCTTGGACTCTCAACTTCCAAGGTCGTGTGAAGGTTGCATCCAAGAAAAATTTCCTGCTCGTGGGAACTGACACCGACGAGAACGGCGACGAAGAGGAAATCACGGTGTTGCGCTTCGGCAAAGTGTCCAAAACGCGCTTCACCCTGGACTATGCGGCGCCGATGGCTCCAATTCAGGCCTTAGCTGTTGCCTGTTCTGCTTTCGCGAACAAAATGGCTGTCACCTAAACCAATGCGGTCATCGAGGATTACTTTAGCTCACCTACATTCAAAATCGCCATTTCTGAACAACAGAAGCACAGTCAAGATGATCGATTGTCTAGCCCAGTGTTAAAAGCAAAACTCCTTAGCACGGAACTCACATGTGAGGAGACAGCTCCATCCCGGTTAGAAGTAGGTCACCAGGCTGGTCAATGAAAGCACGCACATCCGCCGATGGGATAAACGCCACATGACCCGCCAGCGCCTGCCGCATTTGCCACGCCGCGTGCGGTTCCCGGTCGTGTGTTGCTGGTTCCACGTCGTCGTTGGCAAGTGGAGGCACGATGCCCTCCACCATACCAACGCACTCGCCGCTTGCACCAACCACGGCCCCGCCGCACATTCCTTCCTCCAGCAGCTCCTGACTCCACGCAAAGGCCTGTCCGCTCCTGTTACTGCCGACAAAGTGCCCGCGCACCATCTTGGGCGTCTGGAATCCTTCCTCTCCACCGTCAGTAAATTGTTTGTGACCAGAGAAGTCCACCTCGGCTCCTTGTCCAGAAGGGTCGGTCTGCAGCGCCAATGGCTCGAGACCTACTGTGGACATCATTTGCGTCCACTCGTGGGCGTCCGTGTTGTCCAGTGTGAGCAGTGCCAAATCTCTGCTCTCGTGGATATTTACTTGAGGACGTAATGGCAGATCCAGTAGCACTTGAGGACGCTGAGGGACGCTCTGAGTTGGATCCTCTTGCTGCTCCACCGCCAGCAGCTGCAGTGAGTGCCTCACAAAGTCCTCGCCGACGAATTGCAGCCAGTCCCAAGTGGACGCAAAGTTCTTGGGGAAGAGCCACGGACACGCCACGTGCTGGCACGTGACCACGGCGGGTGGCGAGCCAGCAGAAGGCTGCACCAGCACTGCCGAGCCGCTGCGAAATGGGTAAAAGAGATTGACAGTCAGAGCGTGTCGGCGGTGCATACTTGGAGTGCAAGGATACTGGCGAACCTGCTGAGGTACTCGAGCGACGTCATGCCCTCGTGCGGCAGGCAGAAGCGCGTCGTGAGCGACAGCACGGCGCGGCGGGATCGGCTCGCCATCAGGACTTTGATGGCCCACTCAAAATGATGTAAATGGTGTACCTGCGTACATAATTTGTATGCGAGACCGCCAAGTTGAGGCTCAAGCACTAACTCGAGCCGGCTTGGCTGCGTGATCAACGAGAATGTGCCAGCCCAACCGCCGTGTGCCCTTCGAGCTGTGCTAGGCAACAGCCGGGCAGCAGGAAAGCTAAGTTGCGAGCTGCTGTCTGCAGGTGTTAGGAGGTAGTCTTTTTAACGATTAGTTATTAGTCTCCTTGATGCAGCTTCAATCGATGAAGCATCGTTGGTTCTCTCGGCTTGGGCCGATTGAAAACGTATGGCAGTTTCCGGTCGGGAGCTTCGGGCATGCAGTCCACGACTAGTCTGAGATATATTCATTGCATCCTGCTTCTTTGGTCTGTCCCCACATACTCTTCACTTGATGTTGCGCCGTCCAAGATTTTCCTTCGTGTACTATGCGGTTGCGGGTCTGCCAAAGCAGGGTAAACGCCACGCTGCACAGAGCCCTGTTGAATTGACCGTACATTGCTGCATTTGACGAATGAATTGCTCGCTTACTGGAGGAGCTTTGCGTTGGGCAATGTTACTGCTGAACCACTGGATCTCTTCTTCGGATACCGCCCATCCAAACCAGTGAGTTCAAAGGAATCGCCGGGCTCGTAGACAGCAGTCTGCAGGTGTTACCGACTCGCAGGCAAAAAGATTTGTCCACACGGTTGGAACCGTGATCTGCAGTGTCATCTGCACTGCAGATGACGGTGACAACCGCATGGACAAATCTTTGCCTCTGCCATGATCCAGCACAGGAGCGGCACCATTCAAGAATGCCGCCAAGCCTCGCCGGCGTCATCCGCGATCGCACACCTGCCGCTGTCTTGACAGTCACTGCTGCAGGGAGCCCACGACGCAGCTACGGCATTTCTCCCTGTGTCGAGGGACTCGAGAATCGAGGCGATGGCATCACGTGGCTGTGGTAATGCTTCGGGCAAGGGAGTTTAAGCGCAGAATCGGACGCTGTTCATCGGCCCCGTCACGCTTAGATGAACGCCGGCGCGACACGCCTCAAGCCATTCAAATCCGCCAGATGCCCGACGACACCTGCTGCACCGCGATCGTCGGGGATCAAATCACACAAACGACTTTACTTGGTGTCTCGATGGTCTCTGCGCAGCATGCCGCGGCCTTCCCTGCGCTTATAGACTTGCACAGTGCTTGCCTCCACGTACAGAGAGCTTCGCGCGTCAGCACTAACGCGTTTTTGTTTGCCTTGATCACGACCCGCAGCTCTCGCTGTCTTGCGGCTACGTGAGCGCCATACTCGATGATCACTGCTGTGCCAGTCAGGCCTGGTTGTGGCGTGATCCCCACTTGGGCATTCCCCGCCTCCCGGACACGAACTCGAGCCAAGACGATGGACCGCGTCTCAAGCATCTTCGAGCGCTTCGACCCAGAACGCTCGGCCCTGACCTCCGACGTGATTGCGCACGTTCGGCAGCGCGCGTCAGTCAGCGGCGCCAGAGTGCACTCGACGGACAAACGCTACGGACCGGCAACTCCTCCACAAGCCCCGGCACAGCGATCGACTTCTCTCCGCATCCCCGAAACAACCAAGCCGCAGTTCCCGCTTCGCCAGCTGATGGAGGTGTCGCTGTCTCGGAAGTTCGACAGCGTCGATCTGCAGGGGCCGGCAAACTCCCCACAAGACGCAGCGCCAGCGCCGCGACCCACTTCATTCCACACACCGACTCACCCGCTGTCGGCATTCCATGCCGCGGGGAAAAGAGCAGCCCCGCCAACCACCAAGCCTAAGCCAAAACGCAAGCGTATTCGCATCAAGACGGAGCGACGTCGCGAACAGTGCCGCACAAACCAAGCGCGCTACCGAAAGAAGCAGACCGACTACGCCAAGAATCTCGAGATTACTGTCGATCAGCTCAAGCACGAGATCCCGCTGCTCGAGAAGCAGCGCAGTCGGCTCATGTCGACTGCCAAACCGAGTGCTCTAAAAGTCGTCGAAGAGTACTTTCGCGTCTTCAGCCGCGGCATCCGGTCGTCGTCCGTTGCGGGTCCTCAGGCCTGGCTGCAGAGCTCCGAGGAGCAGCAGCGGATCGCGTTTTTAAAGGCTGCGATGGCTCCCAACGTCGCCTTCGGAGAGCTACTTGGCGTCGAGGCTTTCGTGGAGCAGTGGAAGCGCTACTCCTGCCATTTCAACGACCTGTTCTTCCAGCTGGAACACTTGAGGCAGTCGAATCCGGAAATGGTCGAGGCCTTCGCCACACTCAACGTGACGATATCGGAGACATCGCTCCAGCACATTTTCTCGCATCTGGCCGAACCAACAACGGGTAGAGCGGCGGCGTTGCGGTCGAAGCTGCTTGGCCAGCGACTGTTTCTGCCGTACTCTGCCTTGTTCATGTGGGACGAGGACAATTGCTGGGTCACGAGGGTGGAGTCGTCGATAGACTTCCTCAAGCCGATTCGCCAGCTAGTGGGGTCCCTGGAAGACGCAGCGTTTGTACTTGCGCGCGCTCTCATCACTCCAGACTGCGTTATTGGTAAATGAAGCTTTTCTATATAAAAGTTTAGTAACACTCCATCATTTTCGATTATCCTGCCAATATGGACAAGTTCTGCTACCCCGAGTACTACGACTTCCCTCCCTTCTTCACGTGCGTCGAGGCCACCAACTGCACCTATGATGGAGATTACTAACTGCTGCTCCGCAGCCTGCAGCCCGTACGCGCAACGCGCGAGAAGCAGCTCATACTATGGCAGCAGCTCATCCTCGAGTACCACCGCGCGCATGAGCTGCCTCTGTTCCAGCCGCTGGCCTCGTCGCTCTTCGAAAACGTCAAGATCTCGCGCAACATGGCGCAGGACGGGCGGCTGGCGGTGGTGGAGCACCTGATCAAGTGCGGCCACGGCCGCTGGGAGGACGACACCAAGACGCGCTGCCGCATCATGTGGAAGAAGCCGGCGGAGTGGGCCGTCGAGGTCTACGACTTTGCCAAAGAACACGGCATGCTCGGCAACGTATTTACGGTCTACGAGCTGTACGCGGGGGAGGAGACGCTGGGGACGAGTAGGTGGACCAAACAGTAGGAGCCTGGAGATAGAGAAGACTGAGGCTTTGCTTTGACAGATATTCATGGGATGGAGCCGTGGCTGCTACGAGAGGCGTTGCAGGTGCTGGAGGCGGAAGGAAAGGTGCGTTTGTATGCGCAGAAAAGTTCATTTGGGAGGTAGGAATGCTCACAACTTGCTGGTGGAAGGCTGCGGTGATTGCTGGCGAAACATGCGAAGAAGACGGCGTCAAGTTCTTGGCGACGGACTAGACGAGGTTTTGCAACGGGGTGAGCTAGAGCGAGTTTCGTGCTCCTGGCCTTTCGCACATGGGACCAAGGCTTGAAGCTTTCTTCCAATAGGGCAACGGGATCAAAGGCTGGCTGTCAGGATAATATGGCGGCGCTAGTGTGACGATGCCCC
This sequence comes from Phytophthora quininea, assembly GCA_011947345.1. NCBI lineage: Eukaryota > Oomycota > Peronosporomycetes > Peronosporales > Peronosporaceae > Phytophthora > Phytophthora quininea. Next base: position 51,369 of record JAAVTG010000663.1, read on the forward strand.
TCTTGGGCGGAAATGGATGGCTAGTTGCATGCGAAACGGGGCCTGATGGAATGAACCAAGTTTTACTAGTAAGTGGTTTGCTTGTCTTACAGCATTTCGTTCAACGGGTTGTTTGGTTCCTGTCCCAAGGATGCACACGGAAGCCGCATCGAGAGAACTACGTTGGAGGAGAAAACCCAGCAGGCAGCAAGCTGCTCGGATGTCATTCCTGCTTTTGCATCGCGCTGCCCACATGGCTCCCGCTGGTACGAAGGAAACGACCAAGATGAAGCACACCACCGAGCATGGTGAGCCGGCAGTTGGGTCGCATGGGCACCACGGAAAAGAAGAAGACAAGGCTCAAGGCCCGCACAACCCCGTGCTCGTTGAGAAGCCTGGCGCTTCCAGTTCCACCAAGCTCGACGGCAACGGACTTCGTGTCACAATTGTCGCCGCCCGGTGGTACGAACAAGAAGTCCGTTCACTTGTGCAGGCTTGTTCCGAGGAACTGCTTCACAAGGGCGTGGCGGAAGACGATCTTCACCTTATTGAGGTGACGGGCGCGTTCGAACTACCGTATGCCGCCGCCCGCATCATCCACTGCAAGGATGCGAGTCACCGCCCGGACGCTGTGATTTGCATCGGGTGCATCGTGAAAGATGGCACATACACGAGCAAGACGATGAGTCTGGCCGTGGCGCACGGGATCATGAAGCTTAATGTGACGTCGGATGTGCCTGTGATTTTCGGGGTTCTGTGCTGCAAGAACGAGCAGCAGGCCCATGCGTGCACGACGGAGTGTGTTAGTGGAGGAGGTGGCTGTGGCAAGAAGTGCAACCACGGTGTGAGTTGGGCTCAGTCCGCTTTGGAGTTGGCGCATTTGAAGCATTGCATGGCGTCCAAGAAGGGCGACAAGTGTTGCTGCAGCCGCTGTGAGTCTCGCAGCGGTGGGTCAGGCGGTATGTATGCTTCAGGAAAGCATGGCTCGGAGACGGCCGACGAGTGCACGCGCTGTGGGTCTTCCCGGGAAAATGTTCCTGCTTGGACTGCAACTGTCGGTCGTGCTGCAGCAAGCGAGGCGAGTGCGGTACCTGTGGCTCAACGTCACGAAACTGCTCGTGCAAAGACTGCAAGTGCAAGGTCTGCTGCGCCAACCGCGAGGCTTGCCGGAGCTGTGGATGCCCGCCGGATACGTGCTCGTGCGATGACTGCAACTGTTCTTCCTGCTCGAGCAAGAAAGCGCCGACTGCAAAGTCTTCTCACGCCGAGGCGTCGAAGCACCACCCGAGACGTCGAAGCACCAGGAAAGCTCGCCGTCTTCTGCTGGTGCTGGAAGTTCTAAGGAGTGCGCCAGTTGTGGCAGTCCGGGTGGCAAGTGCAAGTGCGGTCTTCTGCACTAAGTCGCAGCGAGTGCGTACTGTGGTGTAGTTGGTGTCCGATGGTCTCCGCAAACGAAACGAAGGTCGTCGACACAGCTGCACTGGCGAAGGAAACGAGCTGCACTGGTGTTGGACGCGGCGACAAACTGAACAGGAAGCACAGAAGAGATGATGCAACGCCGCTCCTCCAACGAGGTTTTACTTTGATGCATAAGTGTTGGCTGCAGTCTAGCCAAACCAATGAACACGACTGAAGTTTTGTTCTCTTGCCTTCGTTAGCGTCCCAGCCATTATTGCCTTGTCGGATCACGCTTGTCATTTCTCGAAAAGATGGCGGTCGGGACAACTACCAACGTCAAGGGCAACGCGAAGACGAAGACTGCGACTGACCAGTCTGAAGACAGTCACACTCACGGTGCAGGCGAGCAAGAGAGCAAGGCCGCTTCCAGCTCCACCGAGCTCGACGCGGGGGCCCCGGCCAAAGTGTGATGTCAGTCACCAATTCAACGACGCTTTGCGGGGCTAGCTGCGCGGCTGCTGCTCAGCGTGCCTCAGCAGGAGAATGTCCAGGCTGTGGCTGTCCTGCCGGAAATTGTCGATGCACCAAGTGCCAATGCCCGATCTGCGGGCCAAGTCAGACGGCGACTCTGCCAACGGCGTGCAACATGGGAGCTCGAGCTGCGCACCATGGTACGGTGGGCGGCTGCCCTGCATGCGGGTGCCCCACGGGCAACTGCCCTTGCACGAATTGCGTGTGCCCGCAGTGCGCCAAGTAGCTTGTGCGGATGCATCGAGACGGCAACTCGGAAGTCGGAAGCTGACCTGCAGACAAGGGATGCAAGCAAGACAAGATGCAGAAGAGCAGGCAGACTTTCATGCGTGTTTGAAAATGAACGATTCCGCTCTTCAGAAGTTAAGAGACCTCGTGGTTTTGATCCGTTGGGGTGGGTGAGTTGTAGAGCACACGGGCTCCGGCGCACAGAAGTCTGTCTCGGAGCCAACGATGCTGACAGGGGTGTCGCCCGCGGGATTGTTCGAGCAGTCGAGCGGTACATTGTACGTCACGTTGCTAGGCTGATTGTCCGCGGAGTACGGCTTGCAGCCGTAGGCGTCCGTCTTGAGCAGATCGCAGTACGACCCGAACTCCAGTCCAGGCTGAGGCCCGGGACAGTTGCCGGTCGAGACGTTGCTGACACAGGCAGGTTCGTTCACGCAGAAGGCGTTCTGCAAGCCCTGAACGCTCACCGTGAGGGTCGTGTCCGAGCACGCAACGTACGGCGCAGCGGTGACTGGGGTCGTCGTCGTGGCGAGTTCGGTTGTCGGCGGTTCGGTCGTGTCGGCATCGTCCACGCCCGAGTTGTCGTCACTACCCGAGAACGAGCCGTCCTCGATGGGGGCCTTCGTGGGGGCACTGGATAGCTCGCGGGGCAGGCTCCCGATCCGTTGCGTTGTGCTCGCGTCTTTTCAAGATCACTTCAAGATCGTCGTTGTGAGCCGCAGAAGTCATGGAGGACTCGAGGCGAGGATATCTCACTGGACTACTCGGAGGACTTTGGGCTCCGAGACCGACACGACTGAGCGAGGACAAGGCGTCGCAGGAAGCGCTGACCTCGTTCTTGGACGACACGCGCTGTGGCGTGCTCCATGCTCGACTCGCAGCAGAAGGAACCGAGATCCTGCTGAGTAATTCACTGCAGAGTGAAGTGGAAACCCCAGTCAAAGAAGAGACGGCGGCGTTCCTGAAGCTACAAAGCTCGGTGCCTCTCACTCCGGACAACATGAGCACCAGTGTACAGCTCACTTCTGCACTGCAGACCCCGCTGCAAAGTCTGTATCAGACCGTGCACCAAGTGTATGCTCCGCTGCTGTTGAGAGACGACGCCAGAGCGAGTCAATTGTCCCAGAAACTGAAAGATGTTCTGCTGGAGTTGGATGCTGGACTGGCAGGAACAGTGCTGGTTCAAGGAGGAGGTGACAAGAAGCCGAAGACGCCGTCGGATCAAGACGACGGACTCATGAGCATTGCAACCATGAGTGATGAAATCGCCTATTGGGAAGCCATGGAGACGGACTCGAGACAAGCCCGACGGGCCAAGAAGTTTAGTGCAGCTTTCGACACGGTGCACCAGAGATTTTCAGCTCCGATCGGGGACTTGGCATTCGACGAGATGACGGACCTACTGGACGACGCGTTAAACGTTGCAGACGACCTGTGGAGACTCGATCTTGCTAGGGATCAAATGTACCCGCAGCGTCGTATGGATCACATGCTGGGTCTTGTCACTGGTGCGATCAACACGTTCGTGCTCGCTAAAACGAAAGCTTTGGACGGAGGAGATAAAGAGGCCAACGTCTGGAAGACACCATTCCATGGTGTGCAGCACCTATTGCAGCACGGTGTTGCGTTGTGTGACAAATGGCGCGGCAGTATCGAGTCGCTGACGGGGACGTTGTGGCCAGCTCATGGTGAACACGTCTGGGAAGGTTCTGTATCTACTCAAGCTCAACGTGTTCAGCTGCTCGGAGCTCGATTCGAGCAAGTGCTACGTGTCCGTACGACGTACGAGGAACTCCATGCGTTACTGCCATCTCGAGGTGGAAACCAAGAAGACGAGCTGGCAGACTCCTGTTTCCGACCGTTTGAACGGCTGCGACCTTTGTACTACAATGCGTACACGGAACCCGCTTGGGAGCGCGCACTTAGCGAGTTTGATCGTGCGCTTGCTCCGATGGAGGCTCAAGTAGCTGCTGTGCTGCGTGAACGACTACGAGCGGTCACATCAAAACCCAGTGCGGCCGCACGATTGCTACAACGCTATCAACATCTTTTGCAGCGACCAACTTTGGCCCAAGCACTTGCTGGGGAACGAGATGCCTTGCTAGCTCAACTTTTGGCGCATGTGGACCAACTTGATAGTGACTTCGAGACCAGACGGCAGAACCTGGGATCAAGCAGTGGGAACAAAGGAGTGGACTACACGTCGGCAAGACGTTGAGTAACGATGTCAATGTCATTGTGTGGGCTCATGCTTTGGGTCGACGAGTGACAGATATGCAGCGCTTAGCACGTGGAGTTTTTACCGATCTACCGGCGCTTCCACGACTCTCGCAGCAATGTGATAAGTTGGCTGCCAAAGCGAGTGGCCTCGTACTGGATCGAGTGCGAGACTGGCAAGATTCTATGCTGCGTGCTCTTGATGAAGACGCCGAAAACAATGACGGTGGCCATTCACTACGACTGCGCGGAAGACTGATGCAGATTGACAAACAAAGTGGGGATCTCGTCGTCAACTTTAGCGAGTTTCTAGTTACATTACTACGAGATGTTCGTCAGCTGACTGAGCTTTCAGCGCAACAACCGACCGCTCAAGCAGGCGATGCGTGGGTACCAACTCGAGTTCGTCAAGTGGCTGAAGAAGCAGAAAAATATTATCGATTTGGCGTCACGCTACAGAAGGTGGCGAATTTCTACAACAGTATCGAAGCGCAGATTATCGACGAGCAGAAGCCGATGCTGCTCGATTCTCTCTTGGCCTTTGAAGACGCTGTTCAACGTCCTGGCACCGCACAAAACCCGAACCAGAAAACAAAAAGTAAAGATGTGACGTGGGCCAACCTGGAAGAGTGTGATGAATATGTCAGTCAGCTTCAGATTGCAGCGGACCGACTAGCAGCTGAAAACCGTCGATTCAAGCGAGCCCATGAAAAACTCGGCGAAGAGTTATTGGCTCTGCTTGATGTGGATTTGTTGCGTTATCCAGCCAAGTGGAAGGAACGTTGGGACGAAGTCAAACGTAGCGCGCAGCTAACTACTCGTAAGCAAGATGCTGCACGGACTGCGAAGTGGTTTCTGTATTGGGACCACCAACTTTACAAAGTCCTCGAAGCTGGGTATCAGTTTGGACTTGAGATGCTGAACGAAAACCTTCCCGAGATAAAGGAGATCAAAACGGAGCTGCATTTCCCGACAGCGTCTGTAGCCTCGAATACGACGCAAGCGTCTTCGTCTGTAGCATCTTCATTGGTACTGAAACCTCCAGTCGAGGAATTGAGAACGGCGTACTACAAGGCCATGAAGAAGTTTGTTGCAAGACCAACTAAGTTCGGAGGCTTTGCCAACCCTCAAGTATTCGCCGCCATGTGTGACGCGAATGCTCGCAACCTTGTACGTGTCTACGAATCCTGCGAACGTTTATTTACTCGCTTGGAAGGAATTTTATTTGAGTACGAACATTGGGGATTTCTAGCCCGTCTTGGAAGTGGTGGCAACATCGATCTGGATGCGTTAATGGAGAGCACGCTTCAAGAACCAGCCGACTGGGAGGGGAATCTCAAAACGCTGCGAAGCAAGCGAAAGAAAGCGAGAAGATACCTGACTTTGTGAAAGTGGACTGCATTCATCTCTCGCTGGTTCCATTCAAACGATCCCTGGACGAGTATTTGCAGCGGTTTGCTGATGCGTTATTGCTGTCTCTCCGCAAAAGCACTCTTGGGCATATTCGAATAGTGGAAGACTTTGTTGATGCGTCGATGGAGAGTTTGAACAAGCGACCGCACTCAATCGATGAAATTGGCGCCGCACAACTGGAATGGAAGGACATCGATGCTCACAAGGGTGACATCCAAGCACATTTCCAGAAAGCTGAAAAGAAAAAGACGTTATTACTCGCCGTTCTTGGTGGCGGCAGTAGTGCTGGCATGAGTGGATCGACGCTTGACACCAGTGAGGTGGAAGCTCGTTTAGCGCAGCTACCTACTCGGTGGGAGAACTTTGAGATCGCTCTTGAAGCTTTCAACGACATGATCGAGGAGCAGCGTGAAAGTCTCAAAGGCGAGATCGAAGGACAAGTCGTGGAGTGTAATGTCGAAATCGACAAGTTTCGTCAGCGGTGGACTGCGTTACGCCCCGTGGAAGTTCCATCTTGGGAAGACGAAGCATTATCCAAAGTTTATTCCGCCATGGACGACTGGCGAGAGAAACTGGATGAGCTGAAGACTCGCAGTTCGACGTTGACAGCCAATTGCGCTGCGTTCTCGATGACCGAACCGGTGTTTGATGGTCTACAGTCTCTCGATGACGACGTGACCAAACTCCAACGTAATTGGCAAACGTATCGTCAATTCCGTGAAGATATTCAAGCGATTGCTGTTATGGATTGGTTCGCCTTCTGCGCAAATATGTTTGCCCTACCTGACGCTGCTCAAAAGTGGGCTGATGCAGTAAAAGAGCAAGTCGCGCAAGGGATGGAACGCACCATTGTCGTGGACATGATTAACGACTTTAACACCCACGTGAAACGTGTGACGCCTGCGCTAAAGCTCTGTCGCGGTGAGCCATTCAAAGACGATCACTGGACACAACTCTTTCGCAAGCTTGGCTTTCCTCGCGGTGTGGAAAAGCAGAACTTAACTGTACAGCATTTCATGGATGTGTTCCCTGCATTGGAACTGCCAGCGACACTGCAATTCGTTAAGGTGCTTCATGCTCGAGCACAAGGTGAAGTTACGATCCGTGATGCTTTACAAGAATTACGCGCTTGGACGGAGACAGCCGAGCTGTCGTTACTAGATCACGAACATGATGGTCGCCGGGTTGCTATCATCAAAGACTGGAAGGACTTGACTCTCGCTTTGGGCGACAATCAATCTCTGCTGGCATCCCTGAAGGAATCGCAGTTCTTCAAGCCGTTCGAAGGTGAAGCAATTCAGTACGAGATCAAGATGAGCACACTCGACCAAGCGCTGACGCAGTTGAATCTTATCCAGCGCAAGTGGGTGTTCCTCGAGCCCATTTTCTCGAAGGGTGCCTTGCCGTCCGAGCAGAGTCGCTTTCGTCGTGTGGATGAGGAATTCACCGACATCATGGCCACCGTTGAGCGTGACCCAAAGCTTTTAACTTGGCTGATGAACTTCTTTTTCCGCAACTCGTAGAGCGACTTACCACCATGGTCGATCAATTGGAGCGTTGCCAAAAAGCACTCGCCGACTTTCTTGAGGAAAAGCGTTCACGAATGCCGCGGTTCTACTTCATTGGTGACGAAGACCTGCTTGAGATCCTTGGACAGTCTCAAAACCCAGCTGTGATTCAGAGCCATCTCAAAAGCTCTACCAAGGTGTCTACCGTGTGGAATTCTCTGAAAAGCAAGACCAAATCGTTGCGATGCTGAGCTCTGCTGGAGAGCGCGTGGCTCTTCAAACCCCCGTATCTGTAACGAGCAATGTCGAGGAATGGCTTGAGACCTTTACAGACGAAATGCGTCGCACCATCCGTGCGCGTACAGCTCAGTGTGTTGGTGCTGATGCCCCAGATTACCACAAATTTCCATCGCAAGTATTGTGTTTGACTGAGCAGATCCGATTCTGCTCGCAGGCTGAAGCAGCCATCAAAAGCGGTGGTATTCAAGAGCTTAAACGCAGTTTACAGGACACTTTGCGAGAACTCACGTCTCTGGATTTGAGCACCGAGCTCCTGATGAGTCTCAAGGTGAAGGCTCTTGTGCTGGATTTAGTGCACCACATCGATGTGTGTGATCAGCTCTTAGCAGCAAACTGTCGCTCTGTAAGCGATTGGATCTGGCAAAAGCAACTCCGGTTCTACTTGGACTCTCAAAATCCGGCAAGGAGCCACCACCGTGTATTATCCGAATGAATGACGCGGAATTCGCTTACACGTACGAATATCAGGGCAATGCTCCGAAGCTCGTGCACACTCCACTGACGGATAAATGCTACCTCACTCTAACCCAAGGAATGCATATGGGCTTTGGTGGCAATCCGTACGGACCTGCTGGTACTGGTAAGACAGAATCAGTCAAGGCGTTGGGTGGACAGTTTGGTCGGCAGGTGTTGGTCTTCAATTGTGACGAAGGCATCGATTTTCAATCGATGGGACGGATTTTTATTGGTCTTGTGAAATGCGGTGCCTGGGGATGCTTTGACGAGTTTAATCGTCTGAAAGAGGATCAGCTTTCTGCTATCTCGCAACAAATTCAAGTTATCCAGGATGCCATCAAAGAGAAGACGGGAACGATCAACTTGTTGAATCGATCGGTCGATGTAGACTTCAATGCTGGAATTTTCGTGACACTCAATCCTGCTGGAAAAGGCTACGGTGGTCGATCGAAACTTCCAGACAACCTCAAGGCACTCTTCCGACCTGTAGCAATGGGCCGACCCGATAATAACTTGATCGCTGAAGTGATTTTGTACTCGGAGGGTTTTAGCGAAGCTAAAGACATCGCTTCAAAGGTGGTGTCTCTTTATGGGTTATCGGGCCAGCTTCTTTCTCGACAGCAGCACTACGATTGGGGACTGCGTGCACTAAAAGCTGTCCTCAACACAGCGGGTAAACTTCTGCAAGCTGCTAAAAAGGAACGAGCTACTGGTAAAGGCAATGCGGAAGAAGAGGGCAAGGCTACTGATGTGAAACCTGAGCGAATGACTCCCGCCGAAGAAACAGAAATTCTTATCAAGGCCGTACGCATCAATACGTTGTCTAAGCTCACATTCATGGATTCGACGCGCTTTTTGGCGCTGATAGGTGACGTTTTCCCTGGTGTCAAGTCTGCTGACCTAGAAGGAGGAGCCTAGGAGAAGCAATCCGAGATGTCATGACTAGCAAGCCGTTCTTTCTACAAGTTGATGAACTGCAGATACGAAAGATGCTTCAGCTTAAGGAATCGCTAGACCAACGCATGGGCTGTGTGGTTGTCGGTCCCTCGGGCAGTGGCAAGTCAACAGTGTGGCAAGTACTCCAACAAGCATTGATCCGCTGTGGACAGGTCGTCAAAATCCACGTGATGAACCCCAAGTCGATGCCACGTGAACGATTGTTAGGGCATATGGACTTGGACACTCGTGAATGGGAAGATGGCGTTCTCACTGCAGCAGCTCGACAGGTGGTCAAAGAGCCTGAAAACGTTCGCTCTTGGATTATCTGCGACGGAGACGTCGATCCCGAATGGATTGAGTCGCTGAATTCAGTCCTTGATGATAACCATCTACTTACTCTACCCAACGGCGAACGAATCAACTTCGGTCCGAATGTAAATTTCGTGTTCGAGACGCACGACTTACGCTTTGCGTCTCCAGCAACCATTTCACGAATGGGAATGATCTTCTTATCGGACGAGGATATGGCCATAGAGAGGCTCGTGAGTAAGTGGTTGCTCACTCTTCCGCCAGTTACTGATCCCAGTACTACCAACACTCGAGACGCTCTCAAACAATGGATTGAGGAACTGTTCACGAGAGGATTGGAGGAACTACACAAGTACGAACCCATCGTAGCTACCACGACGGTTGGTACGATCATGAACGGACTAAGTCATGTAGCGGCTGCCTCAACACGCTCCGAGTTTGTGTGTGCTATGATCCGTGGCTTAGGAGCCAACTTGGCTATGGGATCTCGATCTTCTTTTGCAAAGTCGCTATTCATGATGGCAAACGAGCGTCCTCCAGACATGAGTGCCCCGCTTGACTGCTATTGCCAAGGATCTACGTTTTACACGTACGAAACCAAGCGAGATACTTACGGCGCGATGGACGGCAAAATGGATCGTAAAGACTTGTTAGTTAATGGCCAAGATGCAGTGGTGCCTACAGTGAGTGTTCAACGTGGACTAAAACTTATCGAGCCGTGGGTGGAGAAGATGGAGCCGTTTATTCTTGTTGGTCCTGAAGGAAGCGGCAAGAACATGTTGATCCGCCAGGCATTTAAGAATCTTAAGAGCGTCACAGTGTCGGTACTTCACTGCAACGCCCAGACGACAGCCGACCACGTCATCCACAAAATCGCTCAATGCTGCTCTTTATTCTCAACGCCAACCGGCCGAGTTTATCGCCCTCGAGATGCTGAGCGACTTGTGCTCTACCTCAAAGATATTAACTTACCCAAGCCGGACCAATACGACACGTGCATGCTCATTGCTTTTCTCCAGCAGCTGATCACTTTCAACGGATTTTACGACCAGCATCTGGAGTTCCTCGGCGTTGAAAAGATCCAACTCGTTGCATCGATGAATGCTGCAACTACCGTCGGTCGACATCCTCTATCCACACGATTCACAGCGATCGTCAAGGTCGCGTATGTGGACTACCCGTCCACGGAAGAGTTGTCGGTTGTGTGTTCGACGTTCCTCGAAGGTGTTTTTGATTCGTCCAGTAATGTGCCTGCTACTTGGCGCGATGCTAGCAACAGAGATCGCCTTGCCAAAAGTTTGGTCGAGATTTACGATACCATCAAGACCAAGTTCACAGTCGACGAGCAAAGACATTACCTTTTCACCCCGCGAGATTTAACCAAGTGGGTCTTTGCACTCGTCCGATATGATCTAGAGCACGAAGATGCTTTGGATGCTCTTGCGCATGAAGCACGAAGATTATTCCGAGACCGTCTCGTTGATGCTGATGCTAAAGCCAAGTTTGATGGCATCCTAAACAGCATCTGGAAGCTGCAATGGCGTCACGCTGCCAAACTGCAAGACGTGTATTTCAGTTCACTGCACTGTCGCTCCGCTGGACTGGTGGAGAAGCCGGTAGCAGCCCCAATGCATCCACTGCAGCTTCATTGCAAAGAGTGGCTAGTGACGAGTTCTCCCAAGTTGTCTTGCAAGGTATGGTGCTGTACGAGCGTGAAGAAAAGGACTTACATATGTTGCTTTTCGACGAGATACTCGAGCATATAACGATCGTGGAGCGGGTTCTGTCGGAGCCTGGCGGTTCGATGCTACTTGTTGGACACTCTGGGGTTGGCCGCCGATCAGCAACCACACTTATCTCGTACATGTTAAACTACACAATGTTTTCTCCCAGCATCACGCGCAATTACGACGCCGGTAGCTTTCGGACTGACTTAAAGAGTTTACTAGTGAAGGCCGGGGTGGAAGGCCAGCATTACGTCCTCTACTTGGAAGATCATCACTTCACTCAAGATGCGATATTGGAACTCACGAACTCGCTGTTAAGTTCTGGTGAGGTCCCTGGCTTGTACACACACGAAGAGATTGAGCCACAGATTGCACCACTCAAGGAGCTCATGCTTGAAAGTATCGGTGCTAGTGGTCAGGAGCATATTCGTACTGTGTACGATTTCTTCGTGTCTCGCGTTCGGCAGTTTGTTCACGTGGTGCTATCGATGGATTCGAGAAATCCTCAATTTGTCCTTCGCTGTGAGAGCAATCCGGCGTTATACACGCGCTGTGCGATTGTTTGGATGGGCGAGTGGAACGGAAGCAGTATGTCGAGGCTGCCAGAATTGCTACTGACGGGGTCAGAACTTGTGGACAGCTTGGTCAAGACTACCCCTTTGATCTCGAGTTTGTACGCAAGCTGCAAGGAGTTTGGCGCGACTCCGCGCGAGTTCATCAGCTTCCTCGGTACTTGGCGGACATTATTCGAAACGAAGTGCAAGCAAATTGTGCAGGAGATCCGACACCTCAAGAGCGGTCTCAGTAAACTAGAGGAGGCCAGCGTGACTGTGGACGAGTTGAGTCGCAATGCTGTCTTGAAGAAGAAAGATTTGAGTGCCGCACAAGTGTCTGCAGACGAAGCGATGAAAGAAATCACAAACGCGTTGGATCGAGCTGCAACGAATCGACGTGAAGTTGAAGAGCTGAAGAAACAACTAGCCAAGGCAGAAACAGCCACCAACGCTCGAAAGCGTGAAATTGAGCAAGAACTGAGTGAGATCACACCGATTCTGCAGACCGCGATGGAAGCTGTGGGTAACATCAAGAGTGACAACCTGAACGAAATTCGATCGCTGAAAATGCCTCCTGAGCCCATTCACGACGTACTATCAGCAGTGCTCATGTTGTTGGGGATTCAAGATACGTCCTGGAACTCCATGAAGAAGTTCCTGGGCAACCGTGGCGTTAAAGAGGATATCCTCAACTACGATGCCCATCGAATCACTCCAGAGATCTCGAAGGCGGTCACGAAGCTGGTAAAGAGCAAGACGTCCTCCTTTGATCACGAAACCATTTACCGTGTGAGTGTGGCAGCTGCACCGTTGGCCACGTGGGTCAAGGCTAATCTCAAATATTCCATGGTGCTGAGTAAGATTGAGCCGCTCGAAACGGATCTTGCTGAAGCAAAGCGATCGCTGGAGGCATCACAACAACGGCTACAACAATGCGAAAGTGAACTCAAGAAGATTGACATTACAGTGGATCAGATGAAAGTGCAATTTGGCGAAAAGACTAAAGAGGCCGAAATTCTGCGTGTGGGGTTGGAACAGGCGCAGAGTACGTTGAACAAGGCACAAGGTCTTCTGGGCAAGTTGGGTGGCGAGAAGAAGCGATGGTCTGAGCAGGTTAAAGAGCTGGAGAGCCGACTCACGGATTTACCAGTTCGCATGCTCCTTGCAGCGGCATTCACGACGTTCTTAGGAAAATGTTCTGAAGACGCTCGCAAGCGTGTCGTCAAAGGGTGGGAGTGCGATATTCTCGAGAGAACCAGCCCATCTGGCCACTCCAGTAGTATGCACTTTGACTATCGCAAGTTGCTAAGCTCAGAGAGTGAGCTGCTCACCTGGAAGAGTATGGGTCTCCCATCAGACAATTTGTCCATGGAGAACGCACTGATTGTGGCGAATTCAAGCGGCGATCAATGCCCGTTCATCATCGACCCAGCAAGCGCGAGCACAACGTGGCTGCAGGCTGAGTTGGCTAAGGATACGACACGACCGCTGTCCATTGTTCAGGCTCAAGATGCTCGGTTTGTGAACCTTGTGGAACAAGCTGTACGATTTGGGAAAACGTTGGTGATCCTGGAGGTCGACACTGTTGAGCCGTATCTGTATCCGCTGGTTCGCAAAGATTTAATCCACCAAGGCCCAAGATTTGTCGTGGCGCTGGGCGATAAAGTGATCGACTACAATGAGAACTTCCGCCTGTTCTTGGTGACGCGAAACCCCGCCGCCGCTAGCTCCAGATGCATTAGCCATTGTCAATGTCGTGAACTTTACCGTCACCAAATCAGGGCTAGAAGGCCAGCTTCTCGGCGTCACGATTCAGCACGAACAGCCTGAACTGGAGCAGGAGAAGAGCGAACTGCTTCGACAGGAAGAGGATTGTAAAGTGCAGTTGGCTGCATTGGAGAAACAGCTTGTGGAAGCGCTTGCGACGTCTGAAGGTGATATTCTTGAGAATACGATCCTTGTCGAATCACTTACAAAAACGAAGGCAACAAGTGCTGAGATTGAGAACGCTCTGGAACGCTCGGCAAAGAAATCCGAGGAACTGGATGAGAAGCGAGACACTTACTTGCCATTTGCACACGAAGGCGCTAAAATGTTCTTCTTGGTGAAGCAGCTCAGTGCTGTTAATCACATGTACCGGTTCTCGCTCGCTTCGTTCTTAGGGCTTTTCAAAGCCACCTTAGCAACAAAATGGAGTCTTCAAGCACGAAAGACCGAATCTTACGACTGATCCCCATTCTGAAGTACAAGGTGCTGATGTTTGTTGGTCGCGCTCTCTTTAAAGAACACCGTCCGATGTTTGGCATGCACTTAGTGCATGGGATGCATCCCGAATGCTTTGATAAGAATGAATACGAGTTTTTCTGTGGCGAATTAGTTGAGAATGAGAAGGGGTCAGGTGGTGGACACAACGCTCTTCCAGAATGGGCCTCGCCTGAACGAAAAGAAGCTTTCTCACAATTTGTCGAGGCCTTACCGCGCTTAGCACAGATGTGCAAGTTTGACAGTCACGACATGTGGATTCGCTGGTCCAAGTCGATGGAATGTGAACAGAACTTTCACCCGAAAATGGACAAGACTGGCTCTGGTGGGTTATCAGCCTTCCAGAAGTTGCTTGTGGTTCAGGCATTGCGACCGGATCGCCTGCAGAGTGCCATCATGCAGTTCATCTGTGGTGTCATCCAGTTGAAGTCACTTACACCACCGTCTCTAGATTTCAAAGTCATTGGTACAGAGGAGGCTACCAACACGACACCAGTGCTTCTTCTTACGACGGCAGGAGCTGACCCCTCCAAAGAGCTAGAAGAAGTTGCGACCTCGGTCGTCGGCAAGGGCCACTACTTCGAAGTTGCGATGGGTGGTGGCCAACAAGAGAAAGCACTAAACCTGCTCAAGTCCACAGCTGAGCGTGGCGAATGGCTCTGTCTGCAGAACTTGCACCTCGTCATTGCGTGGCTGCCTGTGCTTGAGAAGGAGTTTAGTGCGTTGACGGCAAGCCACAAATTCCGACTGTGGCTAACGACAGAGCCCCACGCGTTCCCGTTGGTGTTACTCGAGCATAGCCTCAAAATCACATTCGAGTCACCACCAGGAATGAAGAAAAACCTCCAACGGACTTACGCAGTGTGGAATCCCGACTTCATCGGAAAGGGTTCGCCTGCGCGTGCTCAGCTCCTCTTCTTGTTGGCGTTTTTCCACGCCTTGTTACAAGAGCGAAGGACTTATATTCCTCAAGGTTGGACCAAGTTCTACGAGTTCTCCTTTGGCGATTTCCGTGCGGGGTCAAATGTCATGGAGCTGGCGTGTCAAACGAGCGGAGGGAGCGCCGGAATCGACTGGCAAACTCTTCATGGGCTGATGGAGAACGCCATTTATGGTGGAAGAATTGATAATCCGTATGACCTGCGTGTATTGCGTTGCAATTTGACAGAGTACTTCAGCCAGGAGCTGCTTTCAGGCCAGAAGAGTTTGATCCGCGGCGTGAAGCTCCCGCAGAGCGCTCAACACGCCGACTACCTCGACGTTGTGGACAGATTCCCAGACGCTGACGCTCCCGTCATGTTTGGTCTTCCCGATAACATCGAGCGGTCCATGCAGCGCTCGGTTTCTGGCCAAGTGATCGCACAGCTGAAGGCGTTGTCTTCCAGTGAGACGGAAGCGACGACATTTGACCGCGAGAAATGGCGAGCTCAGCTAGGACCATTACTGGAGACTTGGGGCAAACTCACGACTGGTTTCCAACTCGACAATTTGGCGCTACCTGGAGCTGGCAAGAATCTGCAGGCCATGTCGCCAGCCGACGCGTTCGTTGCATTGGAGAGCGACTACGCACTTGATCTTGCTCAACAGGTGAACTCAAGCCTGCAAGCTTTGAAGAAAGTAATCTACGGCACTGGACTGCAGACTCCAGCCATCCAAACCGTCGCGAAAGCTCTGCTCAAAGGTGTTGTGCCTGGTGAGTGGGCAGCGCAATGGGAGGGCAGTGAGAACGTCGCGACTTGGTTGCGAGGACTGGCCATGCGAAAACGAGCTCTGTCGGAATGGCAAGAAGCAGTGGGGGCTGGAACTTTACTCGCCAAAGGCATGGATTTGTCGGAGTTGCTTCATCCTGGCACCTTCCTTAATGCTCTACGGCAACAGAGTGCGCGTGAGCAGAAATGCTCGATGGATGGCATGAAGCTGATCTCCTGTTGGGAACGGGAGCGACTGAGCGGCACCAAAGTGGAGTGGTTCGAGTTGACTCGACTGCTATTGCAAGGCGCGTCTTTTGAAGGGGAACGCTGTTGGAGGCTGTGTCGGATGCTCAGGAGCTGGTGGCAGTCCCCTCCTGCTTTGTGGCGTTCGTACGTGAAGATGCCAACGAAATGTACGAACGCGAGCAATGTTTGAAGACTCCGCTTTACTACTCGACTGATAGAGAACGCATGCTGGTCGAGATCTCGCTGCCTATTGCTGGAGATCGTGCTAGATGGGTGCTGGCTGGCGTTGCGCTCTTCCTGGGCGAGTAACTAGCGTAAAACACTGACCACAATGTAGGCAAACCTCTTGCGGAATTGAGATTGAATAAGAGTTACGACCTCGTGGTTCGATCCGTAGGGGTGGGTTGTATGTCCACCGTGGTGGAAATTGGTTTAAGTGCTGGCCATGAAAACGCAGCCGTAGACACCCGTCTTAACGACCATGCACTCCGAGTCCTGCGTCAAGCCGTCCTGGACGTGAGGGCAGTTGCCGAAGATGGATCCCGAGCACACGGGCTCCGGCGCACAGAAGTCTGTCTCGGAGCCAACGATGCTGACAGGGGTGTCGCCCGCGGGATTGTTCGAGCAGTCGAGCGGTGCATTGTACGTCACGTTGCTAGGCTGATTGTCCGCGGAGTACGGCTTGCAGCCGTAGGCGTCCGTCTTGAGCAGATCGCAGTACGACCCGAACTCCAGTCCAGGCTGAGGCCCGGGACAGTTGCCGGTCGAGACGTTGCTGACACAGGCAGGTTCGTTCACGCAGAAGGCGTTCTGCAAGCCCTGAACGCTCACCGTGAGGGTCGTGTCCGAGCACGCAACGTACGGCGCAGCGGTGACTGGGGTCGTCGTCGTGGCGAGTTCGGTTGTCGGCGGTTCGGTCGTGTCGGCATCGTCCACGCCCGAGTTGTCGTCACTACCCGAGAACGAGCCGTCCTCGATGGGGGCCTTCGTGGGGGCACTGGAGGGCTTGCACCCGAACACGCCAGACGCCACGACGCCACAGTAGGAGCCGTAGGGGAGCCCCTCCTGCGTCGCGGGGCAGGCTCCCAATCCGTTGGTGCCCATGCAAATGTCACCGATGACGCAGAAGACACCGTCCAGTCCTTCGATGCTCATCTGGTTTTCGCCCGGCGCGCACGTGAACGCTCTAGTGGAGGAAGTGCCGACAGTCAGCAGGATGGCGAGAAGGAATGACTTGAACATCGTTGGGGTGGGGTGGTGGTGGCTTGGTCGAACTTGGTGAGTTGGAAAATGAGTGCTGCTTGGAACGCGGTCGATGAGCAGCAGCAGCGCTAGCTATTTTGACCAGCATGGGACGGTGCCAGCACACCGATGATGCAGCGAAACCAACTCGCCATCGCACCCGTTGCTGCCTTGCGGAAGTGCCCGGTCGAGCTCGTCTTGGCATCAATTGGCATAGCACCTGGTCCGAGGAGCCTCGAGTGCTTCGAGTTCACCTGGCAAAATGACGCCCTTTCGCGTCTTTTCGCGTTCAAACACCCTTGCCCTTTTGGAATAGACTGCATCAGACTCGTTTTGCCACTCCGCTAGCTCGTTGCCTCGCTTCCGCCATGATGACGCTGCCCCAAGACGAGGTGCCGCCGCCGCCGTCCTCCAGAGGAGGCGCCACCGTGCTGGCGCTGCTGGCGGACGACGACGACCAGCATCAGCTCACGGTCACCGCCAGCCAGTCCGACCTGGAGCTGCACCTGTTGCAGACCTTCGCGGTCTTCGTCTCGCAGCAGCTCGCCGCCTCGTACCTTAGCGTCAAGCACGCCTCGAGAGTGACCAAGTTCCTGGCCGAGATGACCGAGAGTCTCGCCTCGAAGACCGGCATGGCCGCACTGGTGCAGTTGCTGTTCCGCCAGTACCTGCGACTGGGCCACCCGCTCGTGCAGCAGGTGGACGACGCCATGGGCAAGCGCGTGATCGACGCCGTGGTCGCTATCCTCCTGCTGGCGCAGCAGCAGACCGTGGACAAGCACACGGGTATCTTGGCGCTGGAAGCGGACAGCAGCGCTGATGGCCAGGCCGCCGACGCCAAATTGTCGTACGCGGAACGCTTCCAGGCGCTGCTTCTGGGCGAGGTGCCGAGGATGCAGCAGATGCTGCAGGATGCACGACAAGCTCAAGCCAAAGAAGCCGAGGCAGCGGAAACCCTGGCGCCCACCGTCATGGATCTCAGGGACTTTGTCTCTGTGGACGACGTGGAGAGACTCAAAGAGGAGAACAAGGAGCAGCTCCGAGCAGCGTCCAACGATGCCGCTCGCCTGAAGGAGCAGCTGGACGAGCTCACTCGCGAGAAGCAAAAGCTGGAGCAGCGACTGACGGACGTGCACAACTACCAGGAGAGTGAGCGCGGTCGCCGCTTCCAGGACATGGAGGAGGAGCTGGCTCGCACCAAGCTCGATGCCAGCCAGAGAGCTCACGAGCTGCGCAAGATGGAGATCCTCGTGGAGAAGCTGCAGCGCAAGCGCAAGAGCAAGAGCTCGAGCCGTAAGGGCGACAACCAGTCTAACGCGTCCGAGAGCGCCGCCGTCGCCCACACCGGAGCACAAGAAGAAGTTCTCCGAGACCAAGCGCAAGAGCGTCACCGCCATGTAGAGCAATCCCTGCCTCCTCTTGTATCCCTGCTAACCTTCTGTCTCCCACCACCATAACGAGCAACTCTTTTGATGCCTCAGTCTGCATGGAACACGCCTTGTCCTATTTAATACTCGAGGCGGCAGCTCTCCTGTCCTCTAGCTGGAGATGCCCACGACGCCGTACGCCTGGATGGCACCAGCGTTTCCGTTCTGCAGCGACAGCTCGTGGCCGCCCTTGCCCAGGTCGTCCTCGCCCTCGTGCAGCACCAGCGAGCGGCCGATGATCGAGTGCGGCCCGATGAGCTTCACCAGCTTGTCCTCCACGTGCACCTTGACGCTGCCGTCCGCGGCCACCTCCACGTTGCCCAGCGAGCCCACACGACGCTCCTCGTCGTCGGGAGCCCCGTGGTTCTTGCCAAACGGGTTGAACACGCCGCCCAGCGCCGCGCCCGCCGGCTGCGACACGTCGCCGAACACGTTCACGTGCAGCGCGTGCTTGCCCGGCGTGAGTCCCTTGAGCTCGCCCGAGATGACGCTCTTGGCATCCTCGTGCGCCTGCGTGATCACCAGCGAGCCGAACACCTGCGCGTCGTCGCCGTAGAGAGTGCACACCGCCTTGGCCATCGTAAAGAGCTTCCCTCCTGTGTAGTGGTTAAAGATCGATTGATGGTTGCGAGTCGAGCACCAACAGTATCGCACTTAACATCATTCATACAAAAAGCAGTATACTTCGGAAATGGCTACACTTTTGCATTCAGACCCCATGCTCCTGCCCCCACGCTGGCATCGTCTTGGACAACCATGGGCGACCACGCCGCTTACCGAGACGCATGACACATCTGTGACAGACGCCTGAGGCTTCTCCGACAGCGGGCGACGCTTCATGGGCGGATCTTCACTCCCAAAATTGACCGATAATGGAGACGGACCGCTCGTGGTCGCGCACCAACACGGCCAGCACGCTGGCGCCCGATCGCGAGGCCTCGTTCGCCACGGGCAGCGGTCAGGACGACGCGCGCGTCGAATTCATCCGCCGCTTGGTGCTGCGCACGTTCCCGAGCATCAAGGCCGACGCGCTCAACCGCAAGCTGGCGACGGACGCCGTGGCCTCGCGGCTCTTCGACTTCCTGCACTTGGCCACCTCGAGGCTGCTGCTACTCACAGACCACGGGGACGATAGCGCAGTTGTGGACGTATACGCCACACCGCCCGCCCAGCTCTTCGGTGACCCGGCCAGGAAAAAGCGCGCGCCCGTGACGGTGCTGTACCTGATCAAGACGGCGGCCGCCGCTGTGAGCCCGACCCGGTTCCAGGAAGAGATTCTGTCCGGCACCATGGAGAGGAACGCGCTCGAGTCGCTGGCGCTGCTGCTGCACGACGTGTACGTGCCGCTGCTGGGCAACCCACGCAACCAGCAGCTGTGGCCAGAGATGGTCACGTCCTCCATTATCAACAACGTGCACGGCTTCTTCTCCAGTCTACAGATCACACTGGGGCAGACCAAGGGGGCGACATGTCTGCCGCTGCCGTGGGACCAGGTTGTCATGGAGAGCGCGGCCAAGTCTTCGTCTCCCAGAGGAGACTCATCCACCTCCAGCCCGTTTGCCTTGAAGGCTGGGACACTGGACTTTAACCCAGTTAGTGGGCTGGGCAAGGACCAAGTTCATAGTCTGGAGGGATGTCTAATCACCTGGACGAAGCAGATCAAGAACATTCTCAAGCAAGACCCGGAGACGCTGCTCAGCAACCGAGAGCACGTGCACCAAGGCCCCATGGAGGAGCTCTACTTCTGGGCCTCCAAGGCCAAAACCTCAACTCGATTTTCGCACAGCTCCAGTCTGACAGCATCCGCAAGGTGCTGCAGTTCCTGGACGCGTCGAAAAGCACATACAACGTTCCCTTTGCAAAGCTGTGCAAGGAAGTATTCCTTGCAAGGGCAGAGGCAAATGACAACAGCCACTATCTGTGGCCGCTGGCGAAATGGTTCACACAGCTCGCTGATGCACAAAGTTTGCCAGAGATCCGTGACCTCTTCCGTCCAATCTGCCACTCGATCCTGTTGATCTGGAAGTGCAGTCGGTTTTACAACACGCCTGCACGGCTCGTTGTGCTGGTTCGACAAATTTGCAACGAGATCATCCGGAAAGCGATTCTTCACTTGAATGGAGAGAAACTATTTGAACTGATTGACCAAGGCGAACTGGAACAGGCAAATAGCATGCTACAGGTGTCACTGCAAGTCTGTGCCCATTTCAAAAGCGTTTACTTCGACTACAAGGCGAAATCTGTAACCGAGGTTCCTGGAAATCCATGGCGCATCCAGAACAACGCACTGTTCGTTCGTCTGGATGCTTATCTAGAGAGGTGTCATGATGTCTTGGAATTGACCCAGACGATTTATCAGTTTCAGAAGCTTGCTGAGATGGAAATTGGAGGCACGAAAGGGAAAACGCTAACAACCAGTGTGCATCAGATCTACGCAGATTTTCAGGACACTCTTGGGCAGATGAAGAACGTGCAATATGACCTCATGGACCTGGATGCGAAGCACTTTGAAGACGACTTCTACGCTTTCCGGTCCAAAACAAAGAACTGGAACGGCGACTCGCGTCGGTGATCAACCAGGCTTTTGATGATGCCAAAACGATTGTGGGTCGGTTCAAATGCTTAGATTGCTTCGAAGACCTACTGGACCGGCAGATCATTAAGAATGAGTTGGAGCGGAAGCATACGTCTTTAATCGCATCGTACGCTAGCGATCTGCACGTGGTCCAACAAATTTTCATTGAAAATCGAGATCATCCGCCGATATCGCCAAACTTGCCTCCTTTTGCTGGCGCAGTCTCTTGGTGCCGTGGGCTAGCGGAGCGTATTCGGTTTCAATGGAAAAACTGAAGCAAATTTCTCCGAGAATTGTACTTGAAAGAGAGGACTCGAAAGAGGCGATGAAATTGTATACGAACGTCATGGCAATGCTCCAGGAGTACGAAGTCCAGAAAGTCAAACAGTGGGGCGTCTCAATTGAAACATCGTCCAAAGCGAAGCTTAAACTCCCGTTGATTCGCCGTGAAGCTATTGTGGGAAGTGGATCGGATTCTGCAGGCACGACAGCTGGGGGCAAGGCGCAGCAGACACCAACTGGGCCACTTGCTCCATCTGCCGGCCTTTTATTTGTGAACTTTGACGCAGCGCTGGTTCAATTGTTACGTGAAGTGAAGTACTTTCTGTTACTTGGCTTGGACATCCCAGAGGATGCTCTGGAGATTTACAAGCGCGCAGAGGTTTTCCGGAGGCAAACTGGAAATTTGGAATTGATCGTCGATATGTACAATACCATCCATTCGACGCTTCTCCCTGTTGAAAGGCCGCTCGTGAAAGGTTATCTTGAGCGCATGGACCAGGTGTTGAGCAAAGGCATCAAGGCCTTGAACTGGAAGTCGCATGGCATTGACGTGTTCCTTAAGGAATCTATGGCTGTCGTAAACGAAGCAAACACATTGCTGAGTCAGTTAAAAGCGCACCAGAATAGGGTTGGCGAGCTGCTCGACATTTGGATCGCCCCGCCACTGCTCTTCGAACGGAAAAGCAAGGCTCTATCCGTTGAAGAATTTGAAGAATTACAGAAGGCCCTGTGTCAGCAAAAATACCACGTGATTAAAGAAGGAGGCAATGAGATCCACCGACTGCTCAAAGACACGCTGAAGCACTTGCGCGTGGCGCAAGGGAGCCCTGACTGGAGAGCATACGTCGACTACGTTAGCGGGATTGTAGAAGACGGACTCGCTCGAGTGATTCTGCAATCTCTCGGACAACTGCGAGACCAACTAGACCCAAAGCGTATTGAGAGCGAGGACATTCCTGCCTTGCTAGAGGTGGAGCTTGACTTGTACGGGAAAGACATCGTGTATTTCCCGCCCATCCAGAGTACAGCTGGCAAGAATGGCTTGCAAGATCTTATAATGCGTCGAGTAGAAGCCATTCTTTATAGTGCAACTGTGTTTAAGCGGCTGGACAGCTCGGAAGGTTCCTACTTAAAGGAAATGCGTGAAAATGTGCAGATTCAGCTGCTGATTGCAGACGTGTGGTCGTACCTTGACCAAAACCAAAAAGCGTGCAGTGCTTTCCGCCAGGCACTCACGAAGTACGAGTACTTGTGGACTACCGACTTGCCGCAGATGTTTCAAGAGTTTCTGGTGACTGCTTGGTCTCCGTACCCGTACACAGACGACCAAAACCCTCGCAATAGGATAGCGTACGCAGATAATCAGCTTTCTCCGGTAGCAAAATCAAGGACAATTGGCGATGCTGGCGGGTACAAGTCGCTTATTGCTGCTGGTTCCGCAATGTCAACGCCGCCTCCGATGCCTGCGCAGCTGCTTAACCTCGAGCGCTTTCAGGAGAAAATCAGCTTCTTTCTTGGTCTTCAAAACGAAATCTCCGAGTCCAAACATGTGAAGGACGTGGGTTTTGTGCGGGTAAACTCGCTTCCTATCAAGCAAGCTCTCTCAACGTGGGTGACAAAGTGGGTCTACTTGTTTACACAGTATTTGCACGATCGAGTCGTGAACCAGCTCGTGTGGGTAGATAATTTCATGCAGAGAGTAAATGCCGGCTTGGATACCGAGATAGACAACGCCAGTGCAGAAAAAGAGAAGCCTTCGCTCATGCAGTGCATGCTGCACATTCGAGATGTCCGGCGTCTGATGCGCGAAGACCTGCTCGTCAATTTTGGGCCTCTCAAGGACTTTGTCGCGCTTTTGAAACTAAATGGCATTGCTCTGGATATGTCGTATGTTGGGAAAGAAAATGTTCTGACGTTCCTAGAGCAAGCTCCGATGCGCTGGGAAAATATGGTGAACAAGACCTTTAAGAAAAAGAAGTCATCCAGCCATTGCAAAACCAAATGATGGAGTCTATCAGACAAGAGGTTGTGGAATTCAACAGACGCCTCGCACAGATGAAAGACGAGTTTAGGACAGTGGCCCCGCTGTATGCGCCAACCGATAGTCGGTCAATTGCTGATGTGTACGACCAACTTGATGCTTATCATGCCAAGCTAACCCAAGTTGAGCAAGAAGCTACCAGATTAATGGAACTGGAAGATATCTTCGAGCTCGCTTCGAGCAAGAACGAGGTGCTGATAACGTTACGGTCCAACTTTACGATTCTAAAGCACATTTGGGACTTTGTTGCGTTGCTAAATTCAATCTACACGGATAAATGGCAGCCGTTGCTATGGAGCGACCTCAACGCTGACGACCTCATGGAAGAAGTGGATGAAATCGAGCGCTATCGGCAAAAATTGTTTTCATCAGCTCGTTCAATTAAAGACTGGCCCATTTTCGAACACCTTGAACTGAAGCTGCATCAAATGGCCGTCATCCTCCCGCTTGTCAAGCACCTTCATTCCCCTGCTATGCGTGATCGACACTGGAAAAACCTAATGATTCTTGCCAGAAAGCATTTTGATCTATCTGGAGCAGGCGGCTCCACTGTATCGAATTATTCTGCCGGAGGTCCTGCGAGCGGCAACTCTGGGGGAAGCAAGGCAAGTAGCGGGAAAAGTTCCCTCAGATTCGAAGAGGTTCTAAAGCTTGAGCTCTTTCGATTCGTCAATGAAGTTAATGAGCTCGTGGAAATGGCATCGAGAGAGTTTAAGATTGAGCAGCAACTACACTCCATTGAAACGACGTGGAACGGGTTTCAGCTTGAATTCGTTCCTTACCAAACAGCAGGCGCAAAGGGCAGCACCAAGCCCAGGATCGCGATAATGGAACTGTATCAAGCACGCCCGCATTATCAGCATTTGCAAACAACGAGCAGGTCGACGGTGATATTCTGATTTTAAAGATGCCGAATGCCATTATTGAGTGTCTCGAAGAACACCAGCTTCAATTGCAAACGATGGCGGCAACTGGGAAATTCGTTGCCTACTTCCGAGACAAAGTATTTGAATGGCAGCTGCGCTTAGGCAACGTTGACACGATTTTAAAGCTGTGGATAACACTGCAAAAGCAATGGTGTAGTTTAGAATCCATCTTCCTGAGTTCAGCTGGCGATATCCAGCGGCAACTCCCACAAGAATACCAGCGCTTTGAGCATGTTGATCAGGAAATGAAAGAATTGTTTGCCGACGCGCTTGTCGCCGTCAGTGCTTGTTTCATGTTGCCAGCGGGAGGGCCGTGAAACGGTGCTGCGCGATTTACAGGCGGAGCTGGAGATCTGCCAGAAGGCACTGAACCAGTACCTGGATGGCAAGAAAGACATTTTCCCTCGATTCTATTTCGTTTCCAATGCGTCGCTACTGGAAATCTTATCGAATGGCAACTACCCTCCGCGGATTCAGCCACATTTCGGGAATTGTTTTGATGGCATTCAGTCTTTTGAATTTGTAAGCGCTCAGCAAAGCATAGCTTCTTCGGGCGCCGTATCAGGGCGGAAAATGTCTTCGTCTCCATCATCAGGGGCTATTGAGGATCGCTTCCTAGCCGTGGCCATGATCTCCAAAGAGGGAGAAATCGTGCAATTCATGGATTCGCATTTAATCCACGGCACTGTCGAGAACTGGTTCAACGATTTGGTGGTCGTGATGCAGGACACTTTGAGACAGAAGATTTTTGATGCCGTCGAGGCGAGTGCTCTCTGGGGTGTTGACTGTGCTCGCCACACGTGGGTGTTCGATTATCCTGCGCAAGTGGCACTGCTCGGAAGTCAAATCGTTTGGACGGAGGAAGTGGAGGGCGCTCTGGAAGAGTTTGAAAACGGCACCGAAGACGCCATCAAGAAGTACTATGATGTGTCAACAGTACGTCTGGAAGAATTGATTAAGCTTGTTCAGGGGCATCTTAGCGACCTAAATCGCCAAAAGATCATTACGCTGATTACCGTCGACGTCCATGCTCGTGACGTAGTTCAATCGTTAATTTCAAAGAAGGTCTCCAGCTCGTTGGACTTTCAATGGCAGTCCCAGCTTCGGTACTATACAACTCCTGTCGTGACGAGCACAGGCCAGAAGAAAGAGGTTCACATTAAAATCTGCGATTTCCGGTCATTTTATACCTACGAGTACATTGGAAACTGCGGGCGCCTGGTGATCACACCGCTAACAGATCGGTGTTACGTCACATTGACAACAGCTCTGCGGCTGTGTCGGGGGAGCTCCAGCAGGGCCGGCGGGAACAGGGAAAACGGAGACGACAAAGGACTTAGCTCGAGGAATGGGACTGCAGTGTTACGTCTTTAATTGTAGTGACCAGATGAACTACCTGACCATGGCCAACATTTTTCGTGGATTGGCCCAGACTGGAGCGTGGGGGTGCTTTGACGAGTTTAATCGCATTTCAGTAGAAGTACTATCAGTCGTAGCGACGCAAGTGAAGACTGTGCTGGATGCTACCACACTGTTAGTAGCCTCGACAAATCGTGGGCAGTCTGGGGGAAACGGAGGCGAAATGGCATCCGCCACGAGCCAAGATGGAGGAGCGTCGCAACCTATTGCAATGCCTCGCACAGGCAATTGTGAGTTCTTTGGCAAGACAATCTCGTTAGTGCCGACCGTTGGTTTCTTCATCACCATGAATCCTGGGTACGCTGGCCGTGCAGAACTTCCAGAAAACCTGAAAGCACTATTCCGTTCGTGTGCAATGATAAAACCGGACTTGCAGCCCATTTGCGAAAACATGCTGATGGCTGAGGGTTTCTGAAGGCTCGCATGCTGTCTGTGAAGTTTGTGTCCCTTTATGATCTTTGCAGCGAGTTGCTCTCAAAGCAAAAACATTACGACTGGGGTCTTCGTTCAGTCAAGTCGGTCTTGCTTGTTGCTGGCAGCTTACGTCGCATGTATTCCTCACTGTCGGAGGAAGTTGTGCTAATGCAGGTCCTTCGAGACTTCAACACGCCGCGGATCCTTCCGCCAGATTCTCCCGTCTTTATGGGCTTACTTCGAGATCTCTTTCCCAGTCAGGAACCGCCTTATCTCAAGAACGACGAGCTTCTGACAAAGTGCGCGCGTGTGTGCAGTCAGAAAAAGCTCCAGCCTGAAGAGGGCTTCCTGAAAAGATCGGTGAATATGAGGACGTTCTCAAGGTTCGACATAGTGTTATGCTGATTGGTCCTGCAGGATGCGGCAAAAGTACCATTTGGAGCACCCTTGCGGCATGCCACAACACACCTGATGATGCAAATGCCATGGCTAAGCATGTGACCGTTTTCGAGAGCGTGAACCCTAAAGCCATCACAGCCGACGAGCTGTACGGATATATGACTCTTGACAACGATTGGAAAGATGGTGTCCTGTCATCAATTATGCGGAACATGTCGAAGAATGTGGCGCCATTTAACGAGTCGCATTCGTACAAATGGGTCGTCTTGGACGGTGATATTGATGCAGTGTGGATCGAAAGCATGAATACAGTGATGGACGATAACAAAGTCCTTACACTCGTATCCAACGAGCGTATTCCACTGACGAAATCCATGAGGTTGGTCTTTGAAATCTCATCTCTAGCGAACGCTACACCTGCTACTGTGTCGCGAGCTGGGATCATTTATGTAGACGAAGGGCATATCGGTTGGTTCCCTGTGATAGAATCCTGGTTGCAGCAGCGTGAAAGTGCTGCTGAGGCAGCTATTCTTCCAGGTTTATTCAAAAGTATGTGGACTTAATGTTCTCGGCTCTTGAGGAAACAAAAGCAGAGACCATTGTGCCTATCGTTCATGTTGCAATTGTGGAGATGCTGTGCCGTCTGTTGGACGGGCTGCTGAGTTGTATCGGTGAGGGTGAAAAGTCTCCAGATGTGCTAGAAAACGCGCTAATCTACTGTGGCCTTTGGGCCTTTGGCGGTGCACTTGCGAGTGATAAAGGCAGCGACGACCGTTTGACGTTTTCTACCAATTTCAAAGCCATCGCCAAGTACAAATTCCCATCGACGGCAGCGGTTAATGCCCCGTCATCTTTTGCCTCGGGGGCAGACACCAGTGGGAGCGCAAACCTTTTCGATTTGAACTTTGATATTACAAGGAACGAGCTAGTGCACTGGAGTGAAAAAGTGCCTTCTTTCATCCCAACGGGGACGTTCCTTTCCACGCGTTAATCGTTCCCACTGTGGAGTCAACTCGTGTGCACTTCGTCATGGAGTTACTTATTCGGAAGAGGAATCCAGTCATCCTGATGGGGTCCAGCGGATCGGGCAAGTCTGCGCTAATCTACGAGCACATGAAAGGGCTAGAGGATGACGTTTCGTTCGCTCATGTGGGCATGCACCACTATATGGATGCGCGAGAGCTACAACTTCGCCTGGAAAAGTTTGTTGAGAAAAGATCGGGTCGAGTATATGGACCCCTCAATAACCGTAGACTCATCTACTTCCTCGACGATCTTAACATGCCGCACCCTGAAGAATTCGGAACTCAAACAGCATTGGCGTTAATGCGGCAATACATGGACTATAACTCGTGGTACGATCGACACGATCTTTCATCCAAAAAGGTTATCCAGGACGTCCAATTCCTCGCGAGCATGAATCATAAAGCCGGCTCTTTCACGATTAACCCACGCCTTCACCGTCATTTCTCAACATTATGTATTAGTATGCCGTCGAAGCAAGATCTAACAACCATTTACTCAACGTTGTTGAATCAGCACCTGGTTAACTTTGCTGATAAGATAAAGAAACTCGCGCCCGCCATCGTTACTGCAACAATTGATTTGTACACCGACGTGAGGACCAACTTTTTGCCCACTGCGACAAAATTCCACTACGTGTTCAGCATGCGCGATTTGAGCTCATTGTTTGAGGGCATCTTTATGGCACGTCCGGAAGGATACTTAAATAATTCGCTCCAGTTTTGTCGTCTCTGGATCCACGAGTGCTTTCGAGTTTTTAGCGATCGTATGAGCGCACCGAGCGAAATCCAGCGCTTTGCCGAGATGGCTGTAGAGCAGGCGAAAAGAATTTTGAAGAAGACCAAACGGAGATCTTCGCGGCCCCTCTTATTTGCGTAAACTTCCTGGGTGTTGGCTCTTCAGGGTCAATTAACTCTGACGGCGACCATGGAGGAAATGTTCTAAGCTATACTCCTATCCAGGAAAAAGCACAGCTTCTCACTTGCTTGGAAAGAAAGCTTGCCGAGTACAACGAGACGCATCCTGTGATGAGTCTGGTGTTGTTTGATCAAGCTCTAGAGCATGTCACTAGAATTGTCCGTATTCTAGCGAACCCCTCGGACACGCCTTGTTAATCGGCGTTGGCGGATCCGGGAAGCAGTCGTTGTCGCGCTTGGCAGTGTTCATTAGCGGATACAGTCTGGTGACCTTGACTACAAGTGCCTCGCCATCGTACGGGGTGAGTGAACTGAAAGAAGACCTCAAGGATATTTACCGCAAGGCCGGTGTCCGACCAGCGAAACCAATCGTATTGCTGCTTACGGACTCTCAGATCACAAATGATCGCTTTTTGGTTCCACTGACGGATGCGTTAATGACCGGATACATACCAGATTTATTTTCTAGCGAAGAAATGGAGTCGATGGGGGAACTTTGCGCATGGAGGCGAAATCTCGTGGTATACCCGACACCAAGGAGCAGCTGGAAGATTTCTTCTACGAGCGCGTGCGTTCGAATTTGCGTGTCATTTTGGCGTTTTCGCCTGTGGGCGGCGATTTGCGTATTCGCTGTCGGAACTTCCCGCCTTTGATTAGTTGCTGTACCATGAATTGGTTTCACCCCTGGCCGAAAGAAGCACTCGTGGATGTATCTCTGAACTTTTTGCAGGACGTGGAGCTATCCACTCGAGCGATACAGGAAAACGTCTGTCACCACATGGCGGAGATGCACATGTCCGTCACTATAGCATGCACAAACTACGCCAAGTGTTTCGGACGACACAATTACGTCACGCCAACGTCATTTTTGGAGCTCATACGCTTCTATCGGTCTCTCTTAGAGGCAAAACGGACATCTCAAACGCTCAAAGTCAGGCGACTAGAAGTCGGTCTCGCAACGCTCAAGAAAACGTCATCTGATGTGGCAGGTCTCCAGGACGAGTTAAAAGTAACTATGAAAAAGGTAGAAGAGCGGAAAAAGGCTACGGACGTGTTGCTGGAGCAAATGGGGAGACAACGTGGTGATGCCGAAGTGAAGCAACGTCGCGCCGATCAAGAGCGTGCAAAAGCTTCCCAGGCTGCAGAAGTTGCGTCTCAGATTGAAGCTCAAGCAGCAGTCGAACTTGCCATCGCCAAACCCGCGTTGGATGCGGCTCAACAAGCTGTGAATTGTCTCAATAAGGCGTCATTAACCGAGCTGAAATCGATGGGGAAGCCTCCGGCTGGTGTCGAGAAAGTTACTGCAGCCGTTTTGATGATGATCAAGAAAGAGACTAAGAATTTTAGCTGGGATAACGCCAAGAAGATGATGGCAAAAGTTGACGTCTTTAAGCAATCACTGGAGCAATACGATAAGGAAAACATTCCGGCGGATGTTGTGGCACGGGTGGAGCCTCTGATTCAAGAAGACCCGAACTTTAACTACGAAAAGATGAAAAGCAAATCCGTGGCTGCTGCGAACCTTTGCGTGTGGGTCGTCAATATCATTGCGTTCCATCAAGTGTTCGTACGCGTCAAGCCACTAATGGACACGTTGGAAAAAGCGCGGCAGACAAAGGCCGAGGCTGACAGCGAACTGGCAGCGGTTCAGAAGCTCGTGGCGGAGGTCGAAGGTCAGCTAAACGCCTTACAAGCCTCATTCAGAGATGCTACGAATGAAAAGGCTAAAGTGGAGGCGGAAGCACAAGCTTGCCAGGAACGGTTGTCCCTGGCTGAACGACTAGTCAATGGCCTCGCATCTGAAAACGAGCGCTGGAGTCATGAGATTGATGTGCTACGGGCAGGCGAGAACGCCTTAATCGGAGATTCTTTACTCGCTGCGGGATTTGTCAGCTACATTGGCGCATTTAATGCAAGCTTCCGAGCACAGCTCTGGAAAAACACCTGGCTCCTCGATATCGTGACACGAGAGATTCCGATCACTCTCGGCAGTCAAGATGGGAATGCGACTGGTCCTCATGAGGCCGGCAACGCGAATTCAGGTATTGAAAGTGAGGCTTCTGTGGATCAATCTACGACGTCTCCGTCGCCACACTTGGCCGCGAACGTGGGTGTGGACCCTCTCGATGTACTTAGCGATAGTAGCGACGTCGCGCAGTGGATGAATGAAGGGTTGCCTGCTGATCGTATCTCTATCGAAAATGGATGCATCATTACGTCATGTCAGCGATGGCCACTGCTGGTGGACCCCCAGCTCCAAGGTATTATTTGGCTCCGCGCTCGGAATTTTCAATCGAAAAGTCGGAAGGGTCTGACAGTGAAGATCGTGATCCACCGAGTCAATCTCTCGTTGTTCTGCAGCCTGCACAAAAGAACTGGACGACCACATTGAAAATTGCCATCTCGTCTGGCCAGAATGTTATTCTCGAAAATCTAGGCGAGGCGATTGACGCATCGCTGGAGCCTGTCATCATGCGGCAGGTATACAAGAAAGGCCGCAATTGGTTCTTGCAGTTCGCAGCCGAAGAAATCGAGGTAGATCCTCGGTTCCGGTTGTACCTACACACGAAGCTGCCAAATCCGCACTACCGACCTGAAATCCTGGCGTATTGCACCCTGATCGACTTTAGCGTAACGGAAAAGGGTCTCGAAGACCAGCTTCTCGCTAACGTAGTGAACTTGGAGCAGCCCGACTTGGAAACACAAAAGCGGCAACTCCAGCAAGAGTTCAACGGCTATCAAATCCAATTGCTCCAACTCGAGAACGACCTGCTCGAGCGCCTTTCGAACGCCCCTGATGATATTTTGTCCGACGTCCCGTTGATTGAAGGGTTGGAGAAAACGAAGCTAACTGCTATCGACGTGAGTATTGCGTTGCGGAAAGGTAAGGACACTGAGCGCGAGATTAACCTCGCTCGAGAGGTTTACCGGCCTGTTGCGAACGAGGCGAGCATGATGTACTTCCTGATGAGCCAACTCTGCAAAGTGAACCACATGTACCGATACTCGCTTGAGTCGTACATGACCTTCTTCTTCGTCGCCTTAAATGGTGTTACATCCACAGCTGCAGCATCGAACAGTACTACGGGCAGCGGCGAAAGCGGTCATACTGCATATGGACGCGTAGGAGTACTGAAAGAGGCCCTGCGATGGACGATGTTTTCGATGGTGACAAGGGGCCTCTTTGAAGAGCACAAGCTCCTCTTTTAACTCAATTAGTTTTCCTCTTGCTTCGCCGCGGTGTCATTGGGGCCCACAGCGGCTATGAACCGCAGTTTGCACGCTTTCTATTGCAAGGGCCGAAGGTTGTTGGGCCGGAGAACACCATCTCTTGGCTAAATGAATCCCAGTGGCAATCACTGCAAGCTCTAATTACCCTGGCCCCGTTCGAACGCTTTGTTTCCGATCTTGAAGATTCTGAGCCACGCTTCCGGGAATGGTACAACTCGACAAGCCCCGAGCTGGAAAAACTCCCGTTGGACTGGCGAGAGCTTGACAAATCGGCGCCGTTCCTGAAGCTGTTGGCGGTGAAATGTCTTCGTCCGGATCGACTGACCCAGGCAGTGAGCAACTTTATCGTGCAAGCCCTTCCGAACGGCAATCAGTTCCTCAATTGTGATGGTCAATTGAATAGCTACGCGATCCTGAAAAGCGCTT
Organism: Phytophthora quininea; assembly: GCA_011947345.1. Classification (NCBI taxonomy): domain Eukaryota; phylum Oomycota; class Peronosporomycetes; order Peronosporales; family Peronosporaceae; genus Phytophthora; species Phytophthora quininea. The sequence continues at coordinate 83,449 of JAAVTG010000663.1, forward strand.
TTAACGAAAGCGCACCGTGGACTCCCATGTATTTCATTTTATCACCCGGTACGGATGTTGTGGCGGATGTGGACAAGCTTGCAGTCCAAGACCACGAGCGAATCAAAGGTGTAGATTACCACAACATTGCGTTGGGACAGGGGCAAGAGCAAGTTGCTATGCGGACGCTACAGATGTCGGTGGAAAATGGTCACTGGGTTATCCTGAACAACGTCCACTTGATGCCCCGGTGGATGTTGGAACTGGATAAGTGGCTAGAGCAATTGGCCAAGGCAAGCAAGTCAGCATCCTACGCTACGCTACGCAGCAACTTGTCGGAGGGCAAAGAGGTGTCTCGCATGGGAACAAGCCGATCATTGCCGATGCTCGGCGCAGCTAGCGCAGAAGCGAACGCGAGTGGTGTCATTGGGACCTTGCACCCTAACTTCCGCCTCTTCATTACCAGTGACCCGTCGACCAATATCCCCATCGGTGTGTTGGAACGGTCGATCAAACTAACGAACGAGCCTCCTACGGGGCTACGTGCAAACGTCAAACGCGCGTTTTGCTGCTTTCCCAAAGCTACGGTTGATGAACTCGAGCCACGCACGCGCTGCATTCTGTTTGCATTGTGTTACTTTCATTCATTGATGCTAGAGCGCAAGAAGTTCGGACCACAAGGCTTCAATATGTCGTACCCGTTCGCTGCAAGCGACTTGCTGACGAGCAGCACCGTGCTTCGCAACTATATGGACAATGCTCCTGTTCGGGTGCCGTGGCCAGACCTGCGGTATCTCTTTGGCGAAATCGTTTACGGCGGTCATATCGTGAATGAGCTTGACCGACTGGTAGCAGTTACATATTTGCAATATTTCTTGCGAGATGAACTGCTAGAAGAGTTGTCGATGCTTCCGTTTGGTGATGATTCCGGTGGCGGCGGTAGCGGTGGTGGTGGAAATAGTGGAGGCGATGCTGGAACTAGTGGGTCCAATGCTGGCGGGGACGGCGATGGCCCAAGTGCATCCGGACAGCAACGGCGCGAGTTCCTTGCCCCGAAACTATCAGCAAGTTTCGACCGTATCCTGGAACACGTGCACGTGGCGTTGCTCAACGAGACACCGACCGCTTTTGGGCTGCATCCCAATGCCGAGGTAGCATTCCGAACTGAAAGTGGGAATGCTTTACTGCAAGCGATGCTTCTAATCACCACGAACGACGAGGATTCCCACAATCACGAGAACAATGAAGAAGACGAAGGTAGTCCAGGACTTGGGGGTAACTCTACGGCAAAGGAGACAGCTGACGCAGTGCAATTAGCAGCTGAGGGTGTGCTGCAAGACGTTCTTGAAAACTACCGCGAATTCCGCTTCGACGTACAAGAAATCTTTTTCAAAGGGTCTTCTTCAGAGTCCAGCCAGAGAGATGGGTCGAGTTCCTCGCAGCGTGCGCGAGGCGGCAGACTGTTCTCGTCAGTGGCAGCGCCGGATGCAGATGACATGGACCCGTTCCAAACCGTGTTGCTTCAAGAGTGCCAGCGCATGAACATCTTACTGGAGACCATGACCGCGTCGTTAGTTGAGTTGGAACTATGTTTCCGTGGAGACGTGCCGATGACCGAAGCCATGGAGCGTCTCCAGACCTTCTTGTATTACGAACACGTACCTGCCAACTGGCTGGCCGTAGCCTGTCCCTCACGACGGTCGTTGGCCCCATGGTTGGCCAATCTCCAGCAGCGAATTGCCCAACTTCAGGAATGGATTTCATCAGCGCCTGAACTGCCGTTAGTCCTTTGGCTCCCTGGTCTATTCAACCCACAAGCGTTTCTTACAGCAGTTCTCCAGACAGCGTCTCGCAAGCACGGAGTTGAGCTTGACTCGCTCCGTATCACTGCCGACGTGACCAAACGGACAGTGGACACAGTTGACGCTCCTGCTCGAGACGGCCAGTTTGTCCACGGCCTGTACCTCGAAGGTGCTCGCTGGGATTTTGGCAATGGCGTTCTGGAGGCGAGTCTGCCCAGGGAAATGTACGTTGCGATGCCGGTACTCACGTGCCGGGCTGTCGTGAACGCTGTCAATAAAGATCCGTCAAGTGGATCAGGAGGAAGCAGCAGTAAACAAGGCAGTTCTGCAGCCAATGTGTTCGAGTGTCCTGTGTACCGTACACAGCAGCGAGGACCGACGTTGATCTTCGTGTCACCCCTCCGGACGAAGGTGCCGCCTGCGAAGTGGGTGCTTGCAGGAGTAGCGATGCTTATGGAAGTTGTTTAGTTAAGCTGGAGTTTATTTCTACTTCGTTCACAAGCTTCCTTGGTGTTCACATGACTTTGAGACAACAGAATTCGGAGAAGGTTGCGAATGGCGCGGGCTCCAAAAGGTGGATAAGCATTCCGAAAATGGAGAAGCTCTGATAAAAAATATTGCGCGATGAGGAAGGAAGGAGGGCCTTGCGGCCTGGGAATTGTCTTCATTTGGATAGAGCAAGCACAATGCAAACATGAATTTTGTGTAACGTAAAAGCAGTCGGAACTCAACATGAAGTACTTAGAAGTGGCCGGTCGAGTACGCAGAGCTCGCTGCGACGCTATTTGAAGCATCGATGTCTGATGCCAGCGTGCACGACTTCGTACTTGACTGGTGGTAGTAGGTGAACCCGTTGCAGGCCTCATTACTCCAGCACAAAGTGCAGCAGTGTTCGAACGACTCAATCGCAGACGCTGGGCCAAGCGTTACCGACCACATTTTGCTGTCAACCTTGTTCGGGGCACTACTTGAGCAGTGGCTCGCCGAAGGATCACGCGTCGGTGCCTCAGACGTCGTCGGGTTCGTCGGTGCCTCAGACGTCGTCGGGTTCGTCGGTGCCTCAGACGTCGTCGGGTTCGTCGGCGCTTCCGAGGTGGTCGGGTTCGTCGGCGCTTCCGAGGTGGTCGGGTTCGTCGGTGCCTCAGACGTCGTCGGGTTCGTCGGTGCCTCAGACGTCGTCGGGTTCGTCGGCGCTTCCGAGGTGGTCGGGTTCGTCGGCGCTTCCGAGGTGGTCGGGTTCGTCGGTGCCTCAGACGTCGTCGGGTTCGTCGGTGCCTCAGACGTCGTCGGGTTCGTCGGCGCTTCCGAGGTGGTCGGGTTCGTCGGTGCCTCAGACGTCGTCGGGTTCGTCGGCGCTTCCGAGGTGGTCGGGTTCGTCGGTGCCTCAGACGTCGTCGGGTTCGTCGGTGCCTCAGACGTCGTCGGGTTCGTCGGCGCTTCCGAGGTGGTCGGGTTCGTCGGTGCCTCAGACGTCGTCGGGTTCGTCGGCGCTTCCGAGGTGGTCGGGTTCGTCGGCGCTTCCGAGGTGGTCGGGTTCGTCGGTGCCTCAGACGTCGTCGGGTTCGTCGGCGCTTCCGAGGTGGTCGGGTTCGTCGGTGCCTCAGACGTCGTCGGGTTCGTCGGCGCTTCCGAGGTGGTCGGGTTCGTCGGCGCTTCCGAGGTGGTCGGGTTCGTCGGTGCCTCAGACGTCGTCGGGTTCGTCGGCGCTTCCGAGGTGGTCGGGTTCGTCGGTGCCTCAGACGTCGTCGGGTTCGTCGGCGCTTCCGAGGTGGTCGGGTTCGTCGGCGCTTCCGAGGTGGTCGGGTTCGTCGGTGCCTCAGACGTCGTCGGGTTCGTCGGTGCCTCAGACGTCGTCGGGTTCGTCGGTGCCTCAGACGTCGTCGGGTTCGTCGGCGCTTCCGAGGTGGTCGGGTTCGTCGGTGCCTCAGACGTCGTCGGGTTCGTCGGCGCTTCCGAGGTGGTCGGGTTCGTCGGTGCCTCAGACGTCGTCGGGTTCGTCGGCGCTTCCGAGGTGGTCGGGTTCGTCGGCGCCTCAGACGTCGTCGGGTTCGTCGGCGCTTCCGAGGTGGTCGGGTTCGTCGGCGCTTCCGAGGTGGTCGGGTTCGTCGGTGCCTCAGACGTCGTCGGGTTCGTCGGCGCTTCCGAGGTGGTCGGGTTCGTCGGTGCCTCAGACGTCGTCGGGTTCGTCGGCGCTTCCGAGGTGGTCGGGTTCGTCGGTGCCTCAGACGTCGTCGGGTTCGTCGGCGCTTCCGAGGTGGTCGGGTTCGTCGGCGCTTCCGAGGTGGTCGGGTTCGTCGGTGCCTCAGACGTCGTCGGGTTCGTCGGTGCCTCAGACGTCGTCGGGTTCGTCGGCGCTTCCGAGGTGGTCGGGTTCGTCGGTGCCTCAGACGTCGTCGGGTTCGTCGGCGCTTCCGAGGTGGTCGGGTTCGTCGGTGCCTCAGACGTCGTCGGGTTCGTCGGTGCCTCAGACGTCGTCGGGTTCGTCGGCGCTTCCGAGGTGGTCGGGTTCGTCGGCGCTTCCGAGGTGGTCGGGTTCGTCGGTGCCTCAGACGTCGTCGGGTTCGTCGGCGCTTCCGAGGTGGTCGGGTTCGTCGGTGCCTCAGACGTCGTCGGGTTCGTCGGCGCTTCCGAGGTGGTCGGGTTCGTCGGCGCTTCCGAGGTGGTCGGGTTCGTCGGTGCCTCAGACGTCGTCGGGTTCGTCGGCGCTTCCGAGGTGGTCGGGTTCGTCGGCGCTTCCGAGGTGGTCGGGTTCGTCGGTGCCTCAGACGTCGTCGGGTTCGTCGGTGCCTCAGACGTCGTCGGGTTCGTCGGCGCTTCCGAGGTGGTCGGGTTCGTCGGCGCTTCCGAGGTGGTCGGGTTCGTCGGTGCCTCAGACGTCGTCGGGTTCGTCGGCGCTTCCGAGGTGGTCGGGTTCGTCGGTGCCTCAGACGTCGTCGGGTTCGTCGGCGCTTCCGAGGTGGTCGGGTTCGTCGGCGCTTCCGAGGTGGTCGGGTTCGTCGGTGCCTCAGACGTCGTCGGGTTCGTCGGCGCTTCCGAGGTGGTCGGGTTCGTCGGCGCTTCCGAGGTGGTCGGGTTCGTCGGTGCCTCAGACGTCGTCGGGTTCGTCGGTGCCTCAGACGTCGTCGGGTTCGTCGGCGCTTCCGAGGTGGTCGGGTTCGTCGGCGCTTCCGAGGTGGTCGGGTTCGTCGGTGCCTCAGACGTCGTCGGGTTCGTCGGCGCTTCCGAGGTGGTCGGGTTCGTCGGTGCCTCAGACGTCGTCGGGTTCGTCGGTGCCTCAGACGTCGTCGGGTTCGTCGGCGCTTCCGAGGTGGTCGGGTTCGTCGGCGCTTCCGAGGTGGTCGGGTTCGTCGGTGCCTCAGACGTCGTCGGGTTCGTCGGCGCTTCCGAGGTGGTCGGGTTCGTCGGTGCCTCAGACGTCGTCGGGTTCGTCGGCGCTTCCGAGGTGGTCGGGTTCGTCGGTGCCTCAGACGTCGTCGGGTTCGTCGGCGCTTCCGAGGTGGTCGGGTTCGTCGGCGCTTCCGAGGTGGTCGGGTTCGTCGGTGCCTCAGACGTCGTCGGGTTCGTCGGTGCCTCAGACGTCGTCGGGTTCGTCGGCGCTTCCGAGGTGGTCGGGTTCGTCGGTGCCTCAGACGTCGTCGGGTTCGTCGGCGCTTCCGAGGTGGTCGGGTTCGTCGGCGCTTCCGAGGTGGTCGGGTTCGTCGGTGCCTCAGACGTCGTCGGGTTCGTCGGCGCTTCCGAGGTGGTCGGGTTCGTCGGCGCTTCCGAGGTGGTCGGGTTCGTCGGTGCCTCAGACGTCGTCGGGTTCGTCGGTGCCTCAGACGTCGTCGGGTTCGTCGGCGCTTCCGAGGTGGTCGGGTTCGTCGGCGCTTCCGAGGTGGTCGGGTTCGTCGGTGCCTCAGACGTCGTCGGGTTCGTCGGCGCTTCCGAGGTGGTCGGGTTCGTCGGTGCCTCAGACGTCGTCGGGTTCGTCGGCGCTTCCGAGGTGGTCGGGTTCGTCGGTGCCTCAGACGTCGTCGGGTTCGTCGGCGCTTCCGAGGTGGTCGGGTTCGTCGGTGCCTCAGACGTCGTCGGGTTCGTCGGTGCCTCAGACGTCGTCGGGTTCGTCGGCGCTTCCGAGGTGGTCGGGTTCGTCGGTGCCTCAGACGTCGTCGGGTTCGTCGGCGCTTCCGAGGTGGTCGGGTTCGTCGGTGCCTCAGACGTCGTCGGGTTCGTCGGCGCTTCCGAGGTGGTCGGGTTCGTCGGTGCCTCAGACGTCGTCGGGTTCGTCGGTGCCTCAGACGTCGTCGGGTTCGTCGGCGCTTCCGAGGTGGTCGGGTTCGTCGGTGCCTCAGACGTCGTCGGGTTCGTCGGCGCTTCCGAGGTGGTCGGGTTCGTCGGTGCCTCAGACGTCGTCGGGTTCGTCGGCGCTTCCGAGGTGGTCGGGTTCGTCGGTGCCTCAGACGTCGTCGGGTTCGTCGGTGCCTCAGACGTCGTCGGGTTCGTCGGTGCCTCAGACGTCGTCGGGTTCGTCGGCGCTTCCGAGGTGGTCGGGTTCGTCGGTGCCTCAGACGTCGTCGGGTTCGTCGGTGCCTCAGACGTCGTCGGGTTCGTCGGCGCTTCCGAGGTGGTCGGGTTCGTCGGCGCTTCCGAGGTGGTCGGGTTCGTCGGTGCCTCAGACGTCGTCGGGTTCGTCGGCGCTTCCGAGGTGGTCGGGTTCGTCGGTGCCTCAGACGTCGTCGGGTTCGTCGGCGCTTCCGAGGTGGTCGGGTTCGTCGGCGCTTCCGAGGTGGTCGGGTTCGTCGGTGCCTCAGACGTCGTCGGGTTCGTCGGCGCTTCCGAGGTGGTCGGGTTCGTCGGTGCCTCAGACGTCGTCGGGTTCGTCGGCGCTTCCGAGGTGGTCGGGTTCGTCGGTGCCTCAGACGTCGTCGGGTTCGTAGGCGCTTCCGAGGTGGTCGGGTTCGTCGGTGCCTCAGACGTCGTCGGGTTCGTCGGCGCTTCCGAGGTGGTCGGGTTCGTCGGTGCCTCAGACGTCGTCGGGTTCGTCGGCGCTTCCGAGGTGGTCGGGTTCGTCGGTGCCTCAGACGTCGTCGGGTTCGTCGGCGCTTCCGAGGTGGTCGGGTTCGTCGGTGCCTCAGACGTCGTCGGGTTCGTCGGCGCTTCCGAGGTGGTCGGGTTCGTCGGTGCCTCAGACGTCGTCGGGTTCGTCGGTGCCTCAGACGTCGTCGGGTTCGTCGGTGCCTCAGACGTCGTCGGGTTCGTCGGCGCTTCCGAGGTGGTCGGGTTCGTCGGTGCCTCAGACGTCGTCGGGTTCGTCGGCGCTTCCGAGGTGGTCGGGTTCGTCGGTGCCTCAGACGTCGTCGGGTTCGTCGGCGCTTCCGAGGTGGTCGGGTTCGTCGGCGCTTCCGAGGTGGTCGGGTTCGTCGGTGCCTCAGACGTCGTCGGGTTCGTCGGTGCCTCAGACGTCGTCGGGTTCGTCGGCGCTTCCGAGGTGGTCGGGTTCGTCGGCGCTTCCGAGGTGGTCGGGTTCGTCGGTGCCTCAGACGTCGTCGGGTTCGTCGGCGCTTCCGAGGTGGTCGGGTTCGTCGGTGCCTCAGACGTCGTCGGGTTCGTCGGTGCCTCAGACGTCGTCGGGTTCGTCGGCGCTTCCGAGGTGGTCGGGTTCGTCGGTGCCTCAGACGTCGTCGGGTTCGTCGGCGCTTCCGAGGTGGTCGGGTTCGTCGGTGCCTCAGACGTCGTCGGGTTCGTCGGCGCTTCCGAGGTGGTCGGGTTCGTCGGTGCCTCAGACGTCGTCGGGTTCGTCGGTGCCTCAGACGTCGTCGGGTTCGTCGGTGCCTCAGACGTCGTCGGGTTCGTCGGCGCTTCCGAGGTGGTCGGGTTCGTCGGTGCCTCAGACGTCGTCGGGTTCGTCGGCGCTTCCGAGGTGGTCGGGTTCGTCGGTGCCTCAGACGTCGTCGGGTTCGTCGGCGCTTCCGAGGTGGTCGGGTTCGTCGGCGCCTCAGACGTCGTCGGGTTCGTCGGTGCCTCAGACGTCGTCGGGTTCGTCGGCGCTTCCGAGGTGGTCGGGTTCGTCGGCGCTTCCGAGGTGGTCGGGTTCGTCGGTGCCTCAGACGTCGTCGGGTTCGTCGGCGCTTCCGAGGTGGTCGGGTTCGTCGGTGCCTCAGACGTCGTCGGGTTCGTCGGCGCTTCCGAGGTGGTCGGGTTCGTCGGCGCTTCCGAGGTGGTCGGGTTCGTCGGTGCCTCAGACGTCGTCGGGTTCGTCGGCGCTTCCGAGGTGGTCGGGTTCGTCGGTGCCTCAGACGTCGTCGGGTTCGTCGGTGCCTCAGACGTCGTCGGGTTCGTCGGCGCTTCCGAGGTGGTCGGGTTCGTCGGCGCTTCGGAGGTGGTCGGGTTCGTCGGTGCCTCAGACGTCGTCGGGTTCGTCGGCGCTTCCGAGGTGGTCGGGTTCGTCGGTGCTTCTGACGTAGGGTAGGTTGGAGGCTGCGTAGTCGTAGCGTACGTCGGCGCCTCTGACGTAGGGTAGGTTGGAGGCTGCGTAGTCGTAGCGTACGTCGGCACCTCTGATGTAGGGTAGGTTGGAGGCTGCGTAGTCGTAGCGTACGTCGGCACCTCTGACGTAGGGTAGGTTGGAGGCTGCGTAGTCGTAGCGTACGTCGGCGCCTCTGACGTAGGGTAGGCCGTTGTTTTAGAAGTGCAGGGTGCTGTTCCTGTTGGGTATGCATGTTGCTTCACATGGTCGCTGTCATCAGCCTTGCCAGAATTGGAGTGTTGTTGCCAAGTGTAGCTGCCATCACTTTCCGCATTCTCGTAGTTCTTACTTGTTTTTCCTGATTTGTCCGCCTTACCAGATTTTGACGGATACGCATGTCCGTCGCTGTTTTGCTTACCCGGTTTGGTAGACTTTTCAGAGTCCTTGCATGGAGTGGGGTACGGAGTATGATTGCTCACGCTTGGTTTAGACGAGTGCGGTGGATATGACTGTTGCTTGCCATTGGCATTGCCGCTGCCGTCCTCAGTATTTCCCTGGGTGGATGGGTACCCAGCCTGGTCGTGGATGTTGCCGTCAGCAATGTACGCATCACTATCATGGTTGCCGTAACTATCGGAATTCTTGCCTCCTTCTTCCAGTTGCGATTGTTTATTGTACTCGTTGTCCTCCGTTTTGCCATCAGCACTTGGAGTAGACGGAGTCCATCTGTAAGTATCGCTGTCTTTCCCATCACGCTGATTGTGGCTTTGAGTTCCTTCGTTCTTGCCACCCTTGCTGGGATTGGACAAGTACGGGTCTTCGTTGGTGTCATGGTTCGAAGTCGCCTTGTCTGTCTGACCTTGGTATTGCTTCTGTTGTTGCCCTTGGTTGTCAGTGTAGGTAGTAGTACCAGAGTATGCACCGTCGCCATGCTTGCCCGCTTTACCGTACCCCTGCTCCTGCGAGGTAGACTGGTAGTTGCCTTCATCGGCGCCGTAGTTGGAAGTTGCCTTGTCTGTCTGACCTTGGTATTGCGTATGGTGGTGCCCTTGGTTGTCAGTGTAGGTGGTTGTGCTAGCGTATGCATCGTCGTCACGCTTGCCGCCCCCTGTGAGGCAGACTGGTAGTTGTTGCTGGTGCTAGGTTTACTCTGGCCACTTCCCTTTCGCAGGCGCTGCGTCGGGCAAGGAGTCTCAGCTGACAAATATTTGTCCTTGTTGCTTTTCGCCTGGCCCTGCGAGGGCTTCGGGGTTTTCGTTGACTCGTTCTTTTTGTACGCGGTCGGCGTCTTCGTCTTCGTCGCTGCGTACGTCGAGTCTTGGGTAGTAGGGAACGTGACCTCGTCGTCTGCGTTCGTAGGATACAGCATATCCTCGTGGTCTGGGAACGCCACCTCTGCGTTATCGTAGCCTGAGCCCGACCCAGATACAGAGCCGACCATCGACGACGAACCGTACTCGGGGAATACGCAGCCCCACGTCGGCCCCTCTTTGATGATAGCGCATTTCGCGTCCACCGGAGCCACACAGCCCTTGGCAGTGTACGACCGCATGAACGAAGCACAACGTGCTGTCGCAGTATCACCTTGCATCGGGCAAGCCGTGCCAGGGGAACAGATCCAGTGCCAGCACAGACAGATCCACTTGGGATGGAGTAAACAGCGTCGTGCTCGACCGACACCTCATCTGAAGCCGCGAGGCTTGAAAGCATAGCTGCGATAAGCGCCGTCAACGGCTTCACGACCATCACCATAATGTTTCTTGATGCAGAGTTACTGCCGTTGTAGATGTTGGAACGAGTTGGCAATTTGGAGAATGACTTGAATGGAGTCGAGAGTCCACATACCGATCCGAGATTGCATTTGCACCACTACTGTGCCCGTTGTGAGGCAAACACAATCGTAATATCTTTTGTTGCACGTCAAGTCTTGCGGTTCGACGAAGTCATCATATGTAATAAACTTTCCTTCCACAAGAGAGTATATCGTCAGGTAAGCAATGGGTTCTGTCTTGCCACCTCTGGCCTCCACAATCGTAGAACCAGCAGTTCACGACAGGCTCGATTATCTTTCCAGGCTTCTAGGCTTTGACAGAAGACAAAGATCTCAACGCAACCTATGAACAAACATGTTGAATTGAAGGAATTAGTCGCACATCGTATGTAATTCAGATTCCTTCGACGCTTGAAAGCAAGTGGTGTCGCCAGGTGTTACCTTTGGGCCGTTGTCATGAGCGGGTTCGTGACCAGCGGGTTGCTGGCCGAGGTAGCGTTGGATGCGTCCCAACCTCCAGATTTCATGGCCTGCGCACCAGGGTAGCCCCCAGACCGAAACCGTCCGGTATCTCGCAGTTGGGACGAACTTTTAATCGGTCTACCAGACCCCTCGAGGTTTTCTCTGACTGGCATATCAAACGATGCTCGAAGCAATCGTGGCGCCAGAGCTGGCATGACCTTGGTCTGTGCTCTTGAAGGTTGCGAGCGTGCAGATCTGGCTATTGTTCGGTATCTGGGCTTCTGAGGACCATTTGCGCCTCGAGGTTTGCCGTGACAAACGGACTGGTGCTTCGCAATGCGATCCTGTCCGAAACAAAACTGCTTAATCAGTCTCACGACTACCAATGCAGCGTATACTGTACATAGCGAGCACTTTACCTGCGAGAAGGCTCGTTCGCAAACTTTGCATCGAACACGTCCATCTGCCTCGGGCAGGTTTAAGTCCATAGGTCCGCATGGAGCTACGGCTGTCTTTGCTCGCCGCTCGGTTTCGTTGTTAGCAGATCTGTCGAAAGCAGGCGCTTCTGAACACGAGGCGACATGTTCATGGAAACACGCAGCACTGGACGACACAGGCACGTAAGTCCCTGACCATTACTATCCCCAAAGCACGCCCTTTTGCACAACACTCACCGAATGGCCTCCTTGCATTTCTCGCACGGGATCAACACAAACCCGTTACGCTGGAAACAAGACTTCTGGTGGATAACCACGGACGCCGAGAAGTATCTGCCGTGGCAGGCTGGACATTGAGTCGACAGTGGGGGCGCGGCAATCTTCCTCCTGTCGCCCACAGCTTGGGGCTTCATGTAAAACACACACACACAGCAGTGTGCGAAAGGCGATGACCAGCAGCACGAGCAGTATTTTTGGGAGAAACTCCAGCGCTTGAAACGGAGTAGCATAAAGACTGCACGAAAACTCACTTCAGACAGGTATGTTAGACCGGAGCTGTCCTACCTCTTTATGACCTTGTTGTATGTACGAACCGCTCACCTGACGTTGGGCCTTAGTCGGAGTCGGACGAACTGCTGCTATCACTTGAGTCGGAGTCGGAATCCGAGTCGGAGTCGGAATCGGATGAACTCCCACTGCTGCTACTGCTATCGCTCGAATCCGAGTCCGAATCGCTGCTACTGTCGCTAACGTCAGCGGCGGCCTTCGCTTGCTCCATGATCATTTTGGGCGCATTCTTCAGGTATTCGCGCAGATCCGTCGTGAGTCCTCCAAGACCGATCGACGTGAAGAAATTGATGGCAAAGCGCGTGTTCCGAGGGTTGTCCTTCGGGAAAAGACCGATAAACGTGGGCTGCATGATTTCATCCATGAACCGCTCCTTCAGCGTCTTCATGCCAAGGTGCTCCGACAGCTCCTGGCACAAAATCTTGATGAAAATACGGCTGGACGACGTCGTCTCCTCTTCGTTCAAGCGGATGTACTCAAACACGGTCCAAGGCAACGCGTCTGTGAAAAGTAAATGCGCAAAGAGCTTGGCGACGTTGCGAAGCTTGTTCGTCTCGAGACGATGAATCAGCGAGTACTGTTCCGCAAAGCACTCGTCGAAAGCGTCCTGGTATTCGCGCTTGATGAGGCAGAACCGCTCGCTTAGCAGCCCGTAGTAGCGCAAGTACGTCCGCTCCTGGCTGCAACACTCAATTAGCATCGAGCAGATCTCCTTTTCCTGTCCGGGGCGAATATTCAGCTTCATGAGCTTGTGGGCGCACTCTTCATGCGATATACTGGACATAATCGTCAGGTAGATGGTACGCCGAAGATTCACAAGGTCCTGCTCTGTGAAGTCCTGGATTGCGACATTATCGTCCGCCGTGGGTTGTTCTGCTTCCTCTTCGTCATCGTCTTCTCCGTCGTCATCACTGCCACTCGAGTCGGAGTCTGAATCCGACTCGCCCAAGATCTCCTTCTTAATGGCCGACCACATCTGTTCGTTCTTCAAGTAATCGGGGTCGAACCTAAACACGTCCAGCTTGTCTTCGCAGTCGATCTTCTCCTCAAGCGTGGTTTCATGCGTGATCTGGTCTCCAGACTCCACCAGGTCGAGCTGTTCATGCACCGCCGGGTAGTCTGCGAAGCCTCCTTTTCTGATGGCAAACAGCCCCTCGATCGTGTACTGCACTCTCTTGTCGATCTCGCCTTCATGCAAAATGCCTCGGAATCGCTCGAAAATGGCCCTCAGTCCCTCAGGACACAGCTCAGCCAGAATCTGTCCGCATTCTTTCGTAAAATTCACCGCCACCTCCACCGAGTCGTCGGTAGGATTCGCCAGCAACAGCGTCAGCACTTCGAGCGCCAGCAGCTCGTGCACGACTTGCTGATTGACCAAGTGGGCGATAAACCGCACGAGAGCAATGGCTACCACTTTGTCCCCTCTCTTGAAGGCACGACGGAAGCGGAAAACCACGCGCTTGACCAGAAGCTCTCCATTCTCGGGCATTTTGGTGTTGATCACAGCCACGAGCGCCGCGTAGATGTGCGTGAAGCCAGGGAGGCTAGCTGGGCCTTCATGATGGCTCTGGCCAGCAACCCCGGGCGCGCACGAGGTTCTCCTGGAAGAGCTCGGGCAAGATGTTGCCGAGGTTGGCCACGTTCACCTTGTTGATGAGGCCGTTGAGACTCTTGCGCAGAGCGTCCCATGTCTGGCGCTGCATCTCTTCCGAGTCGGCGGTGAGTTGTCCCTCTTGCTCTCGACGCAGCTGCGCCAGCTTGAAGGGCGGAATGTAGACGCCGCCCGTGCGGCCGGTGCTGCGGGCGTCCACGCGTCGTCGTGGTTGCTCTACGGGACGTTGGGGAACGTCCACAGCATCGGCTTTCCGGCGGCGGGGAGGCGTGACGTCGTCGGCTTTGTCATCCTGCTGGCGCCGCGGCGGCGTAGCTTCGCGGTCTCGTCTTGGCGGAGTGGGAGCGTCGTCCTCGCGGGGCTTGCGGGCTTTCTTGCGCGGCGGCGTGCGGCTGCGGGACGAAGAGCGAGAGCGTGACGAGGAAGGGGACGCGCTGCGGGCCCGTCGACGCCCGCGGTGGCGCCGAGAGCTGCGCGAGCGCGACCTCGAGCGTGAGACCGATGCGTCGCGAGCCATTGCGTTGTGGTGTGGTCTCAAATAAGTGTTACATGTACAATTAAAGGGGAATGAGAATGCTTGAGATGGATACATCGGCTTCAACTTGCTTGTTGTTGGTGGGCTGAGCAAACGATTGCACCTTGGCATGGCCAATTGACGGAGCATTGGTGGCGATGCGAGTTTGCAAGTGCGAGAACGAATAAAGGTACAACTTGCATCTTAACGGGGGTTGGATTGGAATGTGAGGCGACTGGATTATCATGAGGGAACAGGAATGTCGATACATGGGGGCTCGAAGACTGAAGAATCAAGCATGACAAATGCAAGTTACCAACATTCGAGTTCTGTTTTAATGTTTAATTAACTAGGGCGGGTAGCTGAAGTTCTCACCAGCACAACTAGTTCATCAATTTTGCTTCTGACGTTGGCTCGCGGTCGTCTTCGTCGTATTTCACCTTCGGCATGGTGTCGTCGATCATGTCGGCTGCTTTGGGAGTCATGTTGATCACATACTCAGTGTCATACGCGGATGCGGAGGTTGCCAGCACCGTGAGCCTTTCGACTGCAGGATTGTCGAGCCACACGACAAAGTTGGCGGCGAACGCTCTTCTTGTCGTACAGACAGAGTCACCGCGTCCTGTCCTTGGGAAGTACCAGGCGCACATGATGTCCCATTTGCCGCCGTACCACATGGCTCGGCTGTACTTGCGAGCTCAATCTCGAACCTTTTCAGTCGCCGTTGGGCTTTTCAGTCAGGCGTGCATCTCTCCCGCGGCATTCGCAGCAAGACACGGATGGCAGCCACACTTCACAGCTAAGGAGATTTTAAACCTGACGGTGGATTTCTTGACCTCATTGCTCGGCTCGGGCTGTGTGAACGGCTGCACCATGTCGTGATCGATCGACGCGGCCCCGACACTTGCGAGCGCTGCAATCGCGAGTACCTGCAATCCCAAAATTTGCATCTTGAATGCTGGCGTAGTGTTGAAAGATGCTGGAAGAATGGCGAGTGCATCCTAGGGCGCAGCTCAGGTCGAGACATACAGAGCACCTTCCTATCGACGGGAATTCGCGCGGGTGTCAGCATGCCAAATAGCCTCAGCTTTGTGTAGTCAAAACTTCAGGTTCCGATCCCGACATCGGTCAACATTTCGAGAGTGCAGCAGACTGCTGCAGTCGGGAGAACCGGAGGGAGGACGGCAAGCTGTAGATCGTCAACAAAACAGGCTAACGCAATCGTTAGAAATCCCCAAACCGCATCATCCAAGTGTGTACATGCTTACTCCCCAACCTCTGCAAAATCCATGTGTATAAATTCTGGCGCCGACGTGCACACGCACACACATCGATCGCCTCTTGCAGTCTCAAATCCGTCGGCTGCAGGCCAAATGAGCGCGTTTCGGCACACCACAAGGCGTAGCTTTGGCGTTGAGAACGATAGCTCCATTGCGAACCGGCAGATTCCGTCGCTTCCACGCCAGAAACTCTACGGGAATGTCCACAACGACCAATCCTCTCCACGCCGATCAGCGCCAGAGTTCACTCGCAAAAGGGACTCGATGGGGCTGGCTGACGCCCGCACGGAGCTGCTGACAGCACTGGTGCCGCTCACACAGCTCATTGAGGCCTCACAGAGCCCCAAATCACCAACTGCTGCAGCCAAATCGTCGATTCCTGCTCCCGTCAATCCAAAACCCAAACGCAAACGCATTCGCATCAAGACGGAGAGACGGCGCGAGCAGTGCAGGAACAACCAGGCGCGCTACCGCAACCGCCAGCGAGGGATATTGCAAGACCTCGACGACAGTGTGCAAGGTCTCCGAGCAGAGATCCAGCGATTGGACGCGCAGCGCCACACCTTGTGCTACGGCCTGCAGACCAAGCAGAATCCGTGGAGTGTCGTGGTCGAGTACTTTCGTCTGTTCCGCTACGGGTTCCTGCTCTCCCCTCGCACTGAGGCCGTAGCTTCTAGCGAGTTCCCGGACCAACAATACTTTTTGAAGGCTGTGATGGCGGAAAATGTGGCGATCGGGGAGCTTGTAGGAGTGGACGCTCTAGTGGAACAATGGAGGCGCTATTCATCAAGTTTTGAGGGTCTCAACCTCGAGTTGGATCGGATGGAGACGCAGCCTCTCGGGGCGATGCTCGCGACGTGTACACTGAGAGTCACCGTGACAGAAGCCACTCTACAACGTGTTTTCCCTCACTTGCTGGATGACACAGAAAGCCAAGAGAAACTCTACGACTCAGTACGCTCTCGAATGATAAGCCAGCGGATCTGCTGTCGGAGTTCGATCCGCTTTCTGTGGGACGACTCCAGCGCTCGAATGACGCGTTTGGACGGCAAGTTGGATTTGGTGCGGCCGCTGCTTCGTTTGTTCGGAAGTCTTGACGATGTCAACGCTGTGCTCAGTAAGGCTCGCATCACGTCGTCTTGCTTGCTTGGAACGGCTTGAAATGAGCAATTTTGATTTTTGAAAGTGGGGGTTCCAGCGAGTGGAGAACAACGGCATTTGAGCACATTTGTTCGGCAGCAAAGCTGCAAGGAAGAGAGAGAGGAAGGTAGTCTGTCTAACGAATAGTTATTAGTCTCCTTAATAGCATCGTTGGTTCTCTCGTCTTGGGCCGCTTGGAAACGTGCGACAGTTTCCGGTTGGGAGCTTCGGGCATGCTATCCAGACAGTCCACGACTAGTCTGAGAAATATTACTTGCGCCCTCCTGCTCTGTGGTCTGTGTGCTTCTTTCCGAGCAACAGCATGTATTTGCCTGAAGCATTTTCCCCACATACTCTTCACTTGATGTTGCGCCGTCCAAGTTTTTCCTTCGTGTACTATGCTGTTACGGGTCTGCCAAAGCAGGGTAAACGCCACGCTGCACAGAGCCCTGTTGAATTGACCGTACATTGCATGCATTCGACGGGTGAATTGCTTGCTTACTGGAGGAGCTTTGCGTAGGGCAATGTTACTGCTGAACTACTGGAGCTCTTCTTCGGATACCGCACATCCAAACCAGTGAGTTCAAAGAAATCGCCAAAATTGCGGCGGGGTTTGTCCGAGCACTTCTCTGATCCATGCATTTTTTCCCGCTTTCAGTTCCAACTTGGTGACTATGTGGTGTAATTGCACCTCAGCGCTCTGTCGATATCGCAGCTTGACTTGCCGTTTTACTTTCCACCAGATGTTGCGGTTCCTAGTTTTCGCCGATACAGTCCACGGGATTTCGTGTAGTTCGGGGGGCGTCGAAAACTATCCCTGCGCCGTGTTTTGCGAGTTTCTTGGCGTCCCGTTTCGCATTCAAGTATGGCTTGAGAGGTCCTCGTGATGCCCAAGTTTTTCATTGCTGTCACCTCAATTTTGTCGTACTTTTTTCCTGATAGACATGCGTCGGCCGTGTCCGGGATCCATGGGTTTCCTTCCCATGAAAATAGCAAAGCTGCAAGGAACGAACGTGCAGTCTCAAAGGCATCAACATGCGGTAATTAACAGGTTTCCTCCACTGCCAGCGGCGCTGTGGCTTTGGGAGAATGTTCAACCGGTTAAGGCAACAATAGACTACCTTGGCAGGCCCGAGTCTCATAGTTGGAGTTCTTGCGAGAGCGGGGAGAATTCAATCCGCAATGTTGCGTTTTGGACCACCTCTACTAACGTTAGGCAGCAAAGCTGTAGGGAGCGAACGAGCAGTGTCAAAAGCAATCAACACGTGTAAGCATTGAGGTCCCCGAAGCAACGTCATACAAGCTGTACACCGACGCAATATGTATGGTGTCTCCGGACAGAGCCATCATAAACCCTCAGCACTGTGGATCGGGGGTAAACCGCAGCAAATCTGCGAGGATACCTGCTCAGGTCACCCAGCGTCAACAACAGCAGATCAATCTTGTTCGTTGTGTGTGGGTCTGACGCATGTGATTTATCAAGAGCTTTCACTCTCCAATTTCCCTCGCAGACCACATCGCAGCCACCCACCGCCAATGCAAGTCGACTCCATTTTCGACGACTTTAACTCGCGCCGATCGATGTACACGCAGGCGTCGCTGAGCTCCGAGATGGTCCGCCCAGTCTTCCAGCGAGGATCTTCACACCCCACCAAGTTTGACGACGACGCGACCGAGCGGAGAGGCAAGCGGTCGTTCTCGCCGGAGAGCTGGCGAGACTACCCGCCAACGAAGCGCAGCTCAACGACAGACACTACTCTACCACGGCACTCGCCTTCTACTTTCACGAAACACACCTTAAGCATGACGAGTTCTACCTGCAAGGTGGAGACCAAGACAATCCGTCGAAAGACCGAGCGCCGTCGAGAGCAATGCCGCGCCAACCAAGCTCGCTACCGCATGAAGCAGCTCAACCACGCTAAACTGCTGGAAGAAACGGTGCAGCATCTCCGCGGAGAGATCCCCGTGCTGGAACTGCAGCGCAACAGACTCATGCACGGGGGCGGCCAGAAGAGCGTGTGGAGCGCCGTGGTCGAGTACTTCAACACCTTTCGCTTCGGCGTGCCGGTGACACCAGAGGGCCAGCTCTCGAGCACGGACGTGAAGCGTGTCGGGGGTGTCAACTCGAACGACCAGCTCGTGTTTCTCCGATCCACGATGGCGTCGAACGTCATCCTGGGCGAAATGCGAGGGGTGAAGCCGCTGATGGAGCAGTGGCGACGTTACTCGTCCTTCTTCGGGGACCTGTACTTCCAGTTAGAGAGCATGCAGCGAGCCAGCGACACGTTTGTGATGGTGTCAGCGACGCTAAATGCGACCGTGTCGGAGTCGACGCTGGCCAATGTGTTCCCGCATTTGTCCAGCGGTGGCGACGTTAAAGAGCACCAAAATGCGGAGGCCACAGCTGAGGGCGGCGAGTCGATGAGCGAGGACGAGTTCGCCATGATAGTGACGGTGCGGTCAAAACTCCTTGGCCGCCGTCTAGTGGTCCCGTGCTCGCTCTGCTTCGAGTGGGACCCTACGAGCTGTCGAGTGACGAGGTTGGAGACGACGACGAACTTCATCGCGCCGTTGACGCGGGCTCTGCGGAGTCTGGACGACGCTGCGTGGTTGATGGAGCGTGCCCGGATCTCTCCCGATGGCGCGATAGGACTGCGCGAACGCAGCGTAGGGTGGCAATGTGTGTGGAAGGATTCACGTGTCGCGCAATTCGATCAGTAATGCATAGCAAGTGTGTAAAGGACTCGTCTTCCAGCTCGACACGCAGGCCATGCAACTTGCTGTCACACTCTTGCAAATCGATCGGGATCGCTTCCAGCCGCAAAACCATCAACATCACGTCGCGGGCCGTGATCACAAACAGGATATTGTTGATTCCCGACAAAGAAGGCGGCCAAGAGCTTGCCCTTCGCAGTCGCTACCGCAACAATGACCCACTCAATTCTTTGCCTCGTAAGATGCTGCGTGTTGGTGCTGTCTAGTGGCATTGAAGACCCTCCGGGTAATGCGAGCAATGTGCATGGGAGGCACGTGGAGTACTTCCACAGCGCGCCGTTAGATTGTTCATGCCGAGCGCTTCCACCTCGAGCGTTTACTCTGCTGGTGACAATACATAACCGAGGCGAATTGCGTGAATATCATTTGCAGCGAGCTGATCGTGACGCTGGTCAAAATCGCTTGCACGCGGAGCGCCAACCACCAGCTCCACCGTGACTGCGTTTCCTCTGTCATTCAGGTCCGATGGTCCATGAAGACACCACCCACTCGGTTTATCACAATGACAGCATGCCCTCTGTTGGAAGCGCCAGCAATTCTCGTGCAGAAGCGAGGCGAATGATGATTTCCCTTCGCGCAGTGCTCGGATTTCGACGGAGAACGTGTAGGTCACTAGTAGTAATCTCGGACGCACTGGGAAACAGGACCAGCCTCATTCGCCTTTTGACCGCCCCGACGACACAGCACAGCCAACAGGAGCTCTCTCTCTCTCTCATGCAGATCAGCGGCGGAAGAAACGACGACTTCGGTCCTCGACGACTCGTAGACATTCAACCGCCTCTCAGCTCGGAGATCGTCCGCCCAATCTTCCAGCGGGACGTCACTCATAGGGACAGAACTGCACAATTCAACGAGGAATGGGGCATCAAGAGAGCACTCACGTCGGAGCAAGCGCCAGCGTGGACGCCAACGCAGTCACAGCATCATTTAGCTACAGTGAGCAAAATTGCTCTACAGCAGCTACCCACCCTCAGTGATGTTGGCGCTATGGCCAACCATGCCATGCGCGCAGACTTTCCCGTCAAGAAGAAGCGAATCCGTCTCAAAACTCAGCGCCGTCGAGAACAGTGTCGTGCCAATCAAGCTCGCTACCGGCAGAAGCAGGCGAATTACGAGCGAACTCTTGAAGGAAGTGTGCAAGCTCTTAATTCAGAAATCCCCGGGCTCGAGTTGCAACGCAACTGCCTCATGCACGGGGGAACCAGCAGACTATGTGGGGCTTCGCTGTCGACTACTTCCACCAATTTCGTTCAGGAGCGGTGAATAACTCTGGCCAACTCGAGTTTTTGAGGTCCACGCTGGCGGACAACGTCGTTCTCGGAGATCTCTGCGGCGTGGACGGGCTTATGGAGCAATGGCGGCGGTGGTCGATGTACTTTCAGGGCCCGCACTTCCAGCTGGAGCACATGCGCAGGTCGAGCGATAACTTTGCCGTGGCGACAGCGTCGCTCAAAGTGACAGTATCGGAAACGACACTCACGGTCTTGTTCCCGCACTTGACCGGGGAGAGCGCAGACGCGAAGAGTTTGGCGCTTGGGTCAAAGCTCGTGGGGTGTCGGTTGCTACTCCCGTGCTCGCTGTGCTTTGAGTGGGACGCAACCAATGCCAATGTCATACAGCTGCAGACAACGACAAGCTGGGTGAAGCCGCTCGTCCACGTGTTTGGAAACTTGGCGGATGTTGCGCAAGTGCTGGAGCATGCGCTAGTCTCACACGATGGAGCAATTGGAGAGGCCGCAAGCCCAGTCAGCTATGCTTGATAGATGATGTGTACATCCACTTTTCCTTGTCTGATGAGAACTGCTTTGTAAAAGCGCCAGTGCTACAGGAATGATCGATGAGCACTCGTATAGACGGAACAATCGGACGAAGCAGTGGAGCTGGTGCAAAGTGCTTCCCTTGAAGCCTAGCAGCGCCAGTGCCAGGCTAGCACTACGCATGCGCGGAGAAAACGAAGCACTTCGCTCTTGTGTGACTGAACAAACACGCAAGCTGCACGATGCACACCGGAAGTTCATCTTGAAGAGCGATCTGTGTGAGTAATGGTGGTAAGACTCGGCTCCAACCAGACGTACAGCACGGGGAGCAGATCCGTTGATCCGTGATCCATTGGCGCAGCGCTCGACTCGAACGACGTCAGTGTGGCCATGAGCAACAAAGAGAAGGCTGCTACATACGTTCCCGCGTTGTCGTTGCCGCCAGTATGCGACTTGAAAAGATGCGGTGTGGCATCCGCTGGTCTCTTGGTCTCCTCGATTTGCACGTTAATCCGATCGCCAGCAGCACCGAAGCCAAGCGCAGTCCAGTGGTTGCCGTTCGTATCGATCCTCTCCATCTTGGTCGCCGCGTACCATGGTCAAAGCGAAGACAGACAGACAGACAGACCACCATGACAGCCGGACATGTCGTCTTCCGCCGTAATAGCGTTCGCTGTGCCGTTTAGGTTCAAGGCCATGACTCATACGATTTGAACTCGTGCCGAGCGCCGAGCTTGACGTGCAAAACGGGTGCTCCTCCCCACACACTCATGGCCAAAATCACACGAACGCAAATCGCCGGGGCCATGGCTTGTTTACGCCTGAGGCGATTGAGGCCGCATGCCTCCAATCAAACACAACCAGACGGGTGCCTTCCATCTGCGACGCGCTTGTCGCTGCTGTGGAGCGATGGCATTCTTCAAAGCGAGCTTGGCGGGTGTGATAACAAGCAAGTCACTCGAACTCCACCATGGCCAGCTTTGGCAACCCCTTCGACAAGGACGCCACTCCGTTGCTCAGCGACGCCGTGATCGGTAGCGTCCACACTCGCGCCCGTGGCCCCGGATACGGCCTGATCAGGCCCATTCCAAGAGCCAAAATGAACTCAACGTCGCTGCCTCCGTTGAAAATGTTATCGCCATTGGCCAACGCCGTCACAAGTGCCGCTGCCGAGAGATTCCCGCAGTGCGTTGATCAGCTGACCCCAGAAAATCCTCCCGTGAGCCGAAGTGTCCCCGTTCATCTGCCGAGCTTGCAGTCTGCTGGCGCATTCGTGTCGCCATCGCGAATAGTCTCGGACGCGGTTGCCACCTTGTCGATTGCTTCTTCAGAGGCGGCAACACCCAGCCGACTGCGCAGACAGAGACCAACCGCCAAGTCCGAAGCTTGTCGTGAGCAGTGTCGTAACAACCAGGCACGCTACCGTCAGAAGCAGAGAGAATACGTCGCTAATCTGGAAGCGACAGTAGCGCAGTTGCGAGACGACATTCCGAGGCTGGAAGTGGAGCGGCGGCGACTTAACTATGATTCTCGGCAGCGCGCTTGGGATGTAGTCACCGAATACTTTCAGCATTTTCGCAACGGAGTGGGTGGCAATGTCGAGCAGGGCTCCACCGCATTTAATGAGGCGAGCCGTGCATCAGAAGCTCAGCAGCAGCTCATGTTTCTGCGATCCACAATGGCGAACAACGTCGAGTTTGGGGATCTTAGCGGCATCGAAGTGCTGTTGGATCAGTGGCGCCAAATGTCCGAGGGCCATGAAGATTTACACTTCGAGCTGCAGCACATGAAGAAGATTTCCGACTGTATCGTCATCGCCTCGGCGACTTTGAGTGTGACGGTCACCAAGTGCACGCTGGAATGCATCTTCTCGCATCTCATGAATTCGGAGACAGTTGAGGACTTGTCCTTGGCGGTGAAGCTCCTGGGCCAGCGGGTCAGCTACCCATGCTCAGTGCTGTTCGTGTGGGACGAAGCGACCAACCTCGTAGCCCGACTCGAGACGGAAGTGGACATGGCAACGCCGCTCATCGAGCTTCTGGGCAACGTACAAGAAGCCTCGCGCATACTTGAGGGCGCCATTATGTTTTCAAATGGCCAGATTAATTAACCACGGGCGGGATCGTTCGTTGGAAATGCAGGCGGAATGACCGAGTACAGTAGTATTTCGCCTTTCAATTCTGCTTCCCTTGTTGTCTCCATCAACTCCCACAGGCCTAACCAATTGCCATCATTGATGACAATTTATTCCGAAGAACTTCGCCCAACCAAATCCAACCGCATGGTGCAGATCCACAGGAATTGTGATGGTGACAATGAGAGGATCCCGCACGCTTCCAACATGATAGTGAGCTGCTCTAGGCCGCCTTCAGCAGCTCCTCCGCCTGACGAGACAACACACTCATCGCCAAGCGCCTTGCAGATCTCCCGCATCTTCGGTGGAGGCATTTCCAACAGTCGACACACTTCACGAGTGAGCTGAAGGTAGGACCTGGGCAGCGTCTTTGACGACCCCGCAGAGAAGATGGACACGAGTGTCTCCATGTCGACTACAAATTGCCTTTCCCCCGACTTGCTCAGCTCCGTCGAGTCACCCGTCGGAGGATTGGAAAAGGCCGCGAAAAGAGCGCCATCAAGCGCCTCCGCTAACGGCTTCCAGAGCGCGGGCCAGCATTCCGGAAGCAACACGATGCGTGCACATCCCAGCACACGGCTAATGACTGTGTAGCTATGTGCCAACTCGGACGACACATCGCCGCCGTTTGCATTATCGGAGACCCAGAAGGAGCTGATGGTTCAGAAAGACACCAGCACGCGTTAAAACGTGACCCCAGACAAGAAAGCAATCCTCCACTCTTACCTCACACGGTAGGCCTCCACGTCTCGCTCAACCGAGTACAAGATCGTGTCCTTGGCTCCTTCTAGCAACGTCGCTCCCAGCGCCTTCAACTCCGCGATCTGTCGCTCGAAAATCGTGTGCGAGAAGAGAAGGGTCTCAGGATCATCGTCGATGCTGTCGGTAGTTGTGGCAGCGCGATCCTCCGGCACACGCTGGATATTCCGCTCTTGTGGATGAGCTTCGACAGCATCACTGTCTGCCTCGGCTCGGCGGAAAAGGCTCTTCATCGTCTTCGATCCAACAGAGTAGGCAGCTGAGAGAGCGGCTGTAGGACCAATCATAGCTCCAGGCCCAGCAAGTGCGTGTCGAACCGCAGTAGCCTCCTCGCTTGTGAGGACAGCAGTCGATGCAGCCTTCAACACCTGCTTGGAGTATTCTATGTGCATCCTCAGCACTTGAGCTCGGGTCGTCTCGGAGCACGCTACTTTCTTCGACAGCTCCAGGAAGACACTACTTTGCTCCCATGCAGCCAATGCACGCGCTACATGTTGCAATCCATTCACAACCACGAACAGCTCACGCCACGCCTTCAGAGCCTCTGCATCGCCGATCTTCTTTGTCAGCCTATTGATCAGCTGGCGGCCACGTGAATCGCACAGCTGGCTAAACCGACGCAGCAGCGGCAGGTGAACTTGCATCACGTACAAGTATCGATGCTCGTCGGTCTCCATGAGAGTAAACCGTTGAGACAAAAAGTCAAGAAGAGCCACGAATTGCAGTGCTGCCTGGGGGACAAGCTCTAACTCGCGATCTTGCGTCGACGCTTCTTGCCTAGCAAACGCACCGCTCTCGAGCTGCCAGATTGACTCTTGCTTCTCACGATAGATGTCCATGGCAAACTCGTCATCCCCCGACGGCTTAATGTCGATGGTTAACGGCATGACTCTGTTCGCATACTCCACATCAGCGCTGGTCCAAGCGAACAGTAGATTTGTGCTGGAAGTGAGCACGTCAATGCACCGCGGGTAAGCACGGCGGTCTGCGTTGGCCCAAGAGCCATAATTCACATCGTCATCAATAGCCTGCTCAAACAGCAGCACCTCGTCCAGTGTATGGCAAAGTAGCGGAGCGTTCTACCCACAAAAGAGTCAATAAATGGGAGCGCAAAGTAAACAGACAGACTCACCGCAAGTAGTGTCGGTAGGTCCTGCTCAAGCTTGTGATAGACAGCCCTCACGAGGCCACGCAGCAGCAGAACCTGCGCGTCCCAGCAGTGCACTTGTTTGCGGCGCAAGTGCAGCTCTGGCGTCAATGTCGCTGCCAAAAAGCGCGTGTGCTGACCTGTTTGCTCCTGCACGTAGTTCAGATACCACTCTGGCTTGGCAAGGCGATTGGTGGCGCTCTCTGAGCGCTCGAAATGGTAGCGGAAGCGCAGCAGCAATGGCTCTAAGATGCAATCCATCGCCCACAGATCCGTCGAGCCCTTTTCCATCTCCGCCGGCTGCTGACTGAGCTGCAACTTCAGCAAGAAGGCGAACGCCGTCGCCACATCCCGCAGCTCCCTCTCCTTGTCTCCCAGCTCCTGCTGTGTGACCAAAGGCTCTGGCCAATCGATTTTCCTCAGTGCGCGCTGCAGCTTCTCCACGCCAAAGCGACGTAAATCCTCCGACAGATCTTCCATCCGTCGTGCACCTTCCATCTGCAGCAAAAGTCTGTTAGTTTCTAAATCATTTCTAAACCCATTCAAGCGTACTTTGATCACTTGGTATTGCTCCGGTAGAGCCGCCACAAAGTCCGCAAGACTCTCGAACGCCTCCAGCGCATCCGACGTGGACTGCTGCGCCTTGGTCTTGGCTTCTTGGCTGCGGTCCTCCACTTGCACGGCCGCTTCCAAGTACTCGGCTCGAGTCTGCAGCTTCTGCAGTTGGTCCAGTTTGGGCCGCACCAGCGTCTCTAACGCCTGGAAATGGTCCTCCGCCCGCTCCAGCTCGGGGCCGCAAGCCCTGAGTTGAGCGTTCAGCTCTGCGACGGCGTCGGACTTAGAAATGGATACGTTTCCAGACGAAGATGCCGTTTCTAACGCCGTCGTCAACGTCGCCAGCTCCTCCTGCGCACGCTTCCGCAGCGACTGCAATGTGGACGACAGCAGCGGCCACTGCAAGTCCGTCAGAGCCTCCTCCGACTCGGTCACGCCCTCGGACGCCGCCGCGGACAGCAGCGTCTCGCTAAGAAGTGCCAGCTCGGACGTCATAGCCCGAACACGTGCTTGAAAAATAGTTTTTTTGTTCAGGTCATGCACACGACTTGATCGGTAGTAGAAGGCCTCAATAGCAAGACGCTCGTGTGCGAGGCGAACGGGCTGCACCAACAAGCAGAAGGCGGGTGGCTTCTGCCGCAAGCACTCGGCGAAGGCGAAGTAGCGTGCAGGGTCATGCATTTCTTATTGCTGCAGGTTTTGGCCTCGGGCCATCGATGTGGGTGTCGCCGCTAACAACGTAAAGAACTCTTGTGTCGTGGTAATATGGTGCTGTCCTGGCGGCAACTTGGCACAGTGAAATCTGCCGGCAAGACAGATACGCTCCAGCAAAAGTGGATGCTGAGCGAGCGCATGCTCGGGTCATTGGCTGTCTGTCTGTTATCGCGGGTGGCGCCAGATTTGCCGGCAAACGCATGGGGACGGCCAACCGCCCTGCAAGCCTCGCAGCCCGCGAGCATTTCCGCTCCTGACGACCTCCGTCCACGTGCTTTTTCGCGTGCCGACGCCTCCGCCCGGTGCGCACCTCCATGATGCACTCGTGCGTGTCGGTCTCTGCTAGCGAAACACCTCGTTGCAGGTCGACTGGCGCCCTGGCTCACGCACCGCGGTACGGGCACTTGCCGATCCTGTTGCCCTCGCTGTGATGTGTGCGTCAGTCGTCAATTTGCCTCCAAGCGCATGGCGGCAGCTTCCTCTCCAGCGCCCGTGACGCCGCGCGACCGATGCGCCGTTCGAGCCGCTCGCAGCCGACCCCGCAGCTCCGCGCGGCGTGAGCCAAAGCTCCATGTCCAACTGGCACGTGCCCAGAGCTCTGATCGTGTCCATCATCGCTCTGCTCGTCGTCCTGTGCTCGGGCGGCCTCGTGCTCGGCTTTGGCCCCATGTACACGCTCCTGGTGGACGAAGGCCAGTGGTCCGAGCTCTGCGCTCCGGACGAGGAGGTCTCGGGCGTCACGTGCGCCAAGCAGGAGGTTAAGCTGCAGTACATCTACTCCACCGCCTTCATCTGCCTGAGCTTCGCCAACGTGGCGTCGGGGCTGTCGCTGGACGCGATCGGCGCGCGCTTCACCGTGTGCTTGGGCCTGATCATTTCCATCCTCGGCAACCTCCTGCTGGCCTTCGGGCAGTCCACGGTGGACAACGGCGTCTCCATCATCGCCGGGTACTCGCTCATCGGCGTGGGCGGCTACGGTCTCTACATCAGCGCCTTCCAGTTCGTGCTGCTGTTCCCGGCCGAGCGCCAAGGAGTCGTCTCCAGCTTCCTGTCGGGGCTTTTCAACTTTTCCGGCTATGTGTTTTTGCTGCTCGAGATCCACGGCATGACACGCGAAGGATTCTTCTCGGGCTACGCCATTCTAGTGGCGGTCTGCCTAATCATCTCCTTTGTGGTGTTCCCGTTGAATTCCGTGTCGACGACCAGCGAAACGTACACATTGTCGGGCTTGACGATGAAGTGGCCGACGGTGACCAAGCCCAACAGCATGTGGCCGCTGCTAAAGTCGCAGTTCGGTCGCAAGGACCTGTGGTTCTTTGCCCTGTTCTTCGGGTGGGTCTCGACCATCAACGCGTTCGTCGGTGGGGCCATTCCTAACATCATCTACAAGGACGACAGCGGCGACGCAGCTCTGGGCGATCTGTACGTGAACTACCTGCAGCCGCTGATCACGAATGGGACTTTCATCTTCACGCCGCTGCTGGGCTGGGTCATCGACAAGTACGGCTGCCGGATTGTTTTCTTCGTGACGCTGCTGGCGACACACGTTGTCATCGTCCTGCTGCTGGTGCCATCGCTCACGGCGCAGACGTTCATGCTGATCATCTTCGCCTTCGAGCAGTCGGCGTTTTACACGCTGCAGTTCGCGTACGTCATCCTTACGTTCCCTGCAGAGGTCTACGGCTCCGTGCAGGCCTTCCTGGCCGCGTGCTCGTTCCTGATGGGGTTGCTCAACTACGCCTTCACCCCGTGGGTGCAGAACGGACTTGGCGGCGAGTACCTGGTGGTGCTACTCATCATGGCCGCCCCAGTGCTCGTCATGTATTTCTTCATGGGGCTGATCCGCAATAAAGTGCCACCAAAAGCTGAAAATGCCAACGCCGACAAAGACGACGAGCTGGAGCAGGGCAAAACTTCCGTCCACTAGCAGCTCGTAGGTCTACGGATGCTGCTGCGTAGTGGTGAGTTGGTCTTTTGAATGGAATTAAAATCTATCTGCGTAACGATCATCGTCTTCTGCCTTCAGATGCAGTACTCGTTTGTCCACACGGCTGTCAGTACGCCGAATTAGTCGGCGCCAGTGGTCGTTTCGGACGGCATTTTGGTCTTCGATGTGTGGACTTTTGTCGTCATTCTCATTCCTGGGCGAGCGATGACAAGAGCAGCGTGAGCCCATTCCACCGATGGCAGCCCACGATGACACTTCCCCTCCTCAACTCAGTGACGGCCAGGAGAGCGTCGAGCCCCAAGAGACTGCCGCGGATCGGGGCAATGAGCAGGACATAGCGACGTCTCGACGGTTTACTCGACTGGTCACCACGTCGGCGGTGGCTGCCGCTCTTGCAGAAGTCCAAGGCCAAACAGGCGAAGCTGCGCCGCCGACCGACCGACCCAAGAAGCGGAGGCTGGACCAACGACACTCGGGCGGCATGGAGCCACCATCACAGGACGAGCCAGAACCAGGCGAGACCCAGCAGCCATCGCAAGATCATCGGTACAGTGCTCCGACCGTCGAGTATCCGCCGGTTGTCATTAAGAAGGCGCCGCCGAAACCTGACGAGGAATCGAAAAGCTCGCCTCGCGGTCAGTTGACACGAAGTACCAGCACCCACCTTGCAGGTATCCGAGAGAGGCTAACAGTCATCAACAAACGGTCTCCCAGTGCCTCGTCAACCCCAGCGCTGAAACGCACCAAGAGCACCAGTGGCGGACCATCGTTCCGAGCAGCGGCGAAAGCTGTTGTGGTTTCGGCAGCGTTGACTGCTGGCTCACATACGAATGGTACGAATGGGGAGCGCTCGGAGCGCGGACAGAATTACGAGCAAATGATGGCTCGCTTCCAATTACGTCGACTGGAGCGCACCGACTCTGGGAAAAGTTTAGACAGCGACACGAAGGCAAATGCGCGCCATCATAGTGGCGACTTTATGGCACCACTCGACTCGGAGCTGAGCCAACAGCGTCTGCTGGACGACTTGATGAATTCGAGGTCACGAAGCGAAGGAAGACGAATGGATGGAGCTGCGGATATTCAGTCTCTGTCGCGAGCGGATTCGAGGCAGGACGAAACCCCGCGAAGACCTGGTGCGCCCTCTTTCCAATCCACGCAGCCAACCTCAGTTGCAGCTCCTTCGGCTGCAGCATCAGCTCCACTCCCTCCATTGCACTGCTTGGAGCCGTTAGCGGGGCGTTGGGTGGGTCGGTTCGATCCAATCTGTCAAACCCTCCGCAACAACCGAGCTCTAGTCACGAGCACGTTCGAGGGGCACCACAAGTACCAAGAGGTCAACACGGTCAAGTCTCCCACTACTCAATGACGCGGAGAGAATCGAGGGGCATCGAGAGAGCAGCTCCTGTTGCAGACCAACTCGCCAAATTTCAGTCGCGCGAGGGGAATCGACCACGTCCACTGCCTCGATTGAAAAGGCGAGCTCGGGTGCTCCTGGCTCAACTCCGCACCCCACTGTCCCCATTTTCAAAGACGGCGCGTGTGCGGAGTTTTTCCTGTTGGTGGCGTTTTGCGCCCACACGCTCGGCTATCCTTATGAACAAGCCTTCCACTTGGGCGGACGCGCTTGGTTCATGTACGTGGACTCGATCACGGAAGTCATCTTCTTTGCGGACTTGGTGCTCGCCTTCAACACCAGTTTTGTCAACAAGCGAGGTGTCCTCGTGGTCTCACGAAGACACATCGCTTTAAACTTTCTCATGGGTGCATTTGTTTTTCAGTTCCTAGCGGCACTGCCAAGTACGATGTTGGCGCTCGTAGTGAATGGTGACGCTGAGGCACTGGTAACAGCTAGTGCGATCAGTCCGTACCAACGATTTGGGAGTATGCTGTGGGACTTCGCGATCCGTTTACATCGTATCATACATATTTTACGAGTGCTTCGTGAAGCTGGTCAGGTTCGGGACGCCCGAGCCGAGAAATCCATTTGGGGCTGGCTGCTGTACTCGCGCTATTCACATCTGCTGCGTATTGTTTGGATTGTCGGAGCTGTCATGTTAATTGCGCACGGGGTGGCGTGCTGCTGGCGGCTTTTGCTACTCGATTCCGCTACTGAGGATCCGAATTCCGTCGCGGCCCATTCTTGTGGAGCGCCCATTAACCCGACCGTCGAGTTGGAAGTCTACGCCGAATGCTTTTACGTAGCGATGCAAAATTTGCAGGGCCAAAGCCTCACCACATACTCGACCAAACAAGATGTCTTCGCGTCCTGTGTCAATCTCTTGGGCTCCATCGTGCTAGCCGTGATTTTCGGTCACGTGGCCATTCTCGTGGCAAACTTTAACGCCAACTCGACTGCATACCAGCGCAAAATGGAATCGGTGTTTGCCGGAATGTCCAAGATGCAGCTGCCACCGCCGTTGCGAGAGCGAATTCATCAGTATTATGCTCATCTGTGGCGGGAGTATGAAGCTCTAGATGGCGCTCCCTTGGAGCGGTTTGCGAAGGAGCTATCCCATAATCTGACGCTCGAAGTGGTGCTCTTTAAGTACATGGAGCTGGCCATGCACGTACCGTTCTGGGAGAACTGCTCCCCGACTTCCAGAAAACACTGGTGCTTAGTCTCGACACACGTCTACCTCCCCGACGACTTTATTGTGCGTCGTGGCGAAGTGGGCGACGAGTTCTACATGATCAACCGAGGAATGTGCGAGTTGGTTGGCAACGTTGACACCCAGGAGCACGCCACGGAGCCGCTTGCTCGACGACGATCGCAGATGAGCGACCTCCCTGGAGACAACGCGACGCTCTACACGACGACTTCCCACACGGACCACGACGATCTTGGGCAGAGCAAGCACGGAGGACATCGACACGCCAGAAGTTCCTCCAAAAACGCCTACGTGGTTCCTGGTCAATCCGGTGGGAATGGCACCGTGAAGATGTTGACGCGAGGACAAGCGTTTGGTGAAATGGCGTTGCTGATGAACTACCAACGCACGGCGAACGTCCGCGCGATGACTTACGTCGAGATGTGTGCTCAGTCGCACCGCCTTCCAGTCCGTCCTGACGCGCTACCCAGCCGATCGAAAGTACGTCATCTCGCAGATTTTGATCTCGTCGCTCGAAAACAACGAGCGCTTCGGCATCCCTTGTCCTTTGACTGCTATGGTCCGGTCGGTATTCAGCGGCGAAAAGGACGGCGCTGGGGACGGCGACAAATTCATCACTCCTCGTCGAGCTGCGAAGCTCATCGCGTGGGCGGTGAACCCGGACGTCGAAGACGACTCGATCAAGTTTGCTTTGACCGCGAAGCTGAAGGATCGGCTCGTTGCCGTGCGTGATCAAGAGTTTGGCGTTCCGTCGGAGTCCGACGCGCTTACTCCGCGACCGACGGCTACTACAAGCTCACCCCGGAGCGAAGCACCAACTCTCCAGCAACGAAGCAATTGCAGTGGCGACAGTCACACGGAGTGCTGCGAACGTCACCACCACGTCTCGTGCGCCAGAACTCCACCAAAGCAAGACCCGGATTCAGACGAGCAGGTGGCGAAGCTGGAATCGGTGCAGACTCAAACCATGGCGTTGTTGCTGGAGCTGCAAAAAGGTCACCAGGAGGCCCTCTACCCAACAGCTTCGCTGCCAGACTCAACACCGGGGGCAAGTCCGCAAAATGGCAGAGCTGACACGGTGGTGAACGAGCTCCCGAAGCAATACTCGGCGCCTAGAGTGGTGAACGCCAACGGCACCCCGGCGATCTCGGTACAGCAGCGGCGGGCCAAGTTTGTGCGCTCGAGGTCGATTTCGGCCCCCACATTGCCGACTCGGACGTAGCACCGGGAATTGCACTGGCGGACTCAGGCCAACATGTCAACAACACAGCTCAACCGCCGAGCGCAAAAGCGTCCCAGCCCCTGGTGCCGAAAATGCAGCGAGCAGTCACTGCTCGCTGGCTGAAGACGTCGGAAGGGGCGAAGCCGCTCCGTAGCACACAAAACGTGTCGTCGTCGGCAGTGATCCGGTCCCGCAACAAGTCTGGCAGCAGCTCGCATCGGTTCATCCAGCGCGTGACCAGCCAGTTGGCGAGTCTCGCCAACTCGACCGCGACGGCGCAGCCTTCGCCCACGAGGTACGCAGACCAACTGTTTGGCACCACGATGCCCGAGCGGCCGTTAGAGACGGCGCCAAGTCTGAACGAGATGTCGTACCGAGAGGGCCGAGTGACCAGCAGCAACATGTCGGAACACGCCAAGTACTAACTAAGCTCACGCAAATCAAAGCGCATGGCAAACGATCTTCGCAATAAATACCATAACTTTATTGTTTGTACAGTACTTGGATAGATAGGACACGAGCAATTACGCCGGGGCCGCCACCACCGCGCGACTGAGCCCTCTCAGCGCCGGGTGACACCCACCTGCTCCGCGCTGAGGCGGTGGGACGGCTGCACCTGCAGCATGCAGGCCAGCAGGTTGACGGTGGAGCGAGACAAGAGGCTCTTCAGCCCCCAGAGCTCCAGGATCTTGGCCACGCCGTACTTGCTCAGCACGCGCAGCGTGGGCGCTCGGGCGGCCGGCTCGGCGAACAGCGGCGAGCCCGTGAGCAGGATGAAGAGCAGCACGCCCAACGACCAGATGTCGGCGGCCTTGGGGTCGTACAGCGCGCCCTGCGTCACTTCGGGCGCCATGTAGTAGAACTTGCCCACCACCTCGCCCGAGAGCTTGTTGGCGTCGGCGCTGAGGCCAAAGTCGCAGATCTTGGCGCGGCCGTCGCTCAGCAGAACGTTCTCGAGCGACAGGTCGCGGTGGGCCACGCCGTGGCCGTGCAAGAAGCCCAGGCCTTGGGCGATCTGCGCGAACAGCGTCAACGCCTCGCGCTCGGGCAGGCGGCGGCCGGGACGCGCCGTCACGTGATCGTAGAGGTCTCCGCCGGCGCAGAACTCCATGGCCACAAAGACGCTGTCGCCCTGGGCGAAGAAGCCCTCGCGCTCGTACGAGACGACGAACTGGCGGCCGGGGCGCGCGCCACGACCGGATCCTCCAGCAGCTGCACGACGGCGCGCTCGTTCAGAGGGTTCTCCTTACGGCGTCGGGGGCGGCTTCCTGTTCTTCTTTCTGGAGCAGCGAGATGCTCAGCCGCTTGAGCACCACCAGCTTGCGCAGGGCCTCGTCGCGGTACAGCATCGTCTCGCCGTAGAGCGTGGCGCGAAGTTTCTTGCAGGGTGTGTAGCGGGCGGACGGGGCCGGCTCTTCCAGAGCGAACGCCTCGGAGAGCGTCACTAGCGGGGCGTGGATCATGGGGGTTGTAGGCTTGATTGAAGGGGGGGGGTGTGGAGGCGGCGGCCGTAGAGGCAGGCTCCAACGCCTCCGTCGTTCAGAGCAAATGTGCAAGTGAGCTCCAACGCAGATAAAAAGCCCGGAGAGACAGGGGCATCTCGAATCGACGTTTCGGCCAATCACAGCGCGCCGACTGGGGCATTTTCGATGGTACACAGTGGTATCTCGCCCCACACCTGACAAAGTGGATGTTTTTATAGCAATCGCATCTAGTGGGTATTAGTTATTCCTTGTGTTAACAACTTGGTGCGTGGAAGATTCGTGAATTCTCGATGCCGCTGTTTCTGCTAGTATGCATTCTCAGCAGGCGTCAGGCCTTACCCATCAGCTCCGTCACATAGACTCGCTGCTCACTGTGGGCCGCACTCTGTCCAGTTCAATGCGCTCGAAATCTGTCGCGTCCGTTTTGGCACGTAAGAATTAGCCCCTCACTGAGCCTCAGGACAGGCTCCAAGTGCGCGACGGCGCAGCGCTCCGAGGAGTGAACCATCCTCGCTAAGGCTGCCGGAGCGGGTCGCAGCGTGGAGCACACTCCTCGATGGCCATCACGATGGCGCTTGTTTATAAAAATCGGCAACGCCGCTTTAACGTTCTAATTCGTGTGGTGCACGCCAGACTGTAACGGCCGAGCAGCAAAAGCTGGTCCGGTGCACGTGTTGTCAATGCCACCGCCAGCAGCAGCACGTTGCCGTCCGCCCCAAGCCCCGCCCCGCCCCACCTGCGACGGCCGCATTGCTGCCCCAGTCACTGCGGGCTGTACTGGCGAATTGCGCCTCCACAGGTTCAAGCTCCAAATCGCGGCGCCGCCATCTTGCGTTTTTGTGCGAAACAGGCATCGAGCATACTTTCGCCAAGTTATTTTCCAAATCGGCCCAGAGCCAATGGCGTGCGGCAGTTGGACGACCCCAGCGGGCAATGTGTGCTGGCCGTCTGTCCAAGCCGAGGACGGCCGTGGTTGTTGGAAGAACGCCCGCTGCGTTGGTGGCAAAACGGAGCCGCTGGCGGCTTTTTTGCTGAAAATAATCGTCACTATCCTTTCGCGAGGTGTTCTAGACTTTACCGGAGTCTCTATGGCAGCCCGAATACCAGAACGCTGCAAAGGTGCCTTGGTTTGCAAGGCTGCTGGTGGCGCTCGATGGCATCAGGCACTCCCCAACGTCAAGCCCGCGTTTCTGCTGCTGGCCTTGCGTCGCGTCAGAATGCGCCTGCTTGGCATTCCGCTGCGCCATGGACAAGCAGGTTGCACTTTACAGTATCGCCTTGGTGCTCGCCAACGCCCTCGGCCACGCATGGGCAAGACAAGCTGCTGCCGTCTGCTGCTGTCCTTGGCTGACGCTGCGCTCGTCGGCGCTCTGCGCTTGCTCCTCTTTGAAGGCGACGTCGGATTGTCGAGGGGAACTTGCGTTCTGCTCGGCGCTGCTCATCCAGTGCTTGGTGCTGGGCGGAAAACCGACTACTGATGCTTGGTCGCGCGATCCTGAAGTTGTTGAGAGAGCAGGCTTGGCAAGCACTGGCTGCGGTGTGCTCGCTGCTCGCTACGTCGCGATGGGCAGCACTCTCGCGCTGGGCGCTGGGTCCGGCGACGTGAACGACCGCTGGACCAGCGACCCCGCTATCATCGAGTCTCTCCGCTTGCCGGGCACCAGCGACCGCATCGCTCGAGGAAGTCTGCACATGGCTCGCCAGACGCGATCGCTCCCGACAACCAGGCGAGCGCGCAGTTCGTGTTTTCGGATCCAGCCAGCCTCGACGCCACTGCTCTCCTCTATCAACGTCTCCCATCGCACCAGCTGATGCTCTGCAGTCCGAGTCAGCGGTGCGGGCTGCTGCTGTTATCTAGATGCTGCAGCACGAAGGCGACGAGAACGAGCGGAACCGTCTCGTCCTGGTTGCTATCGCTACACATGCAAGCTTCTAACGTCGCGAGCAGCGGTGCGAGTGCTCTCCGGTGACTGCACGACCGTCGAAGTCGACGCACTGTTGGCGCATCCAGCGTGAAGCTCTGCAAGGCTGGATGCATCGGTTTCTCATAGGATTTTGCCCACGGCCTCCATCGCTTCCGTTGGAGAAACTCCACGTCGCGACTCAGCTCCGTCCACTCGTTGTCTGCTCGAACCCGAGCTGCAGCACACTTGTCGTGCGCTGAAAGCTCCCGATACGTTGCAAAGGGTGCCGCGCACCACTGGCAGGTATACCGTGGCGAATTAACTCGATCCGTCCGACGGAACCACACACGCAAGAACGCTTCGAGGACCCGCGCACAGTCGTCTTCTAGTGCCTGTCGAGCGTGGCGTTTTCGATGCCCTCGAGTTGGCCAGACATGAGCGATACAATACTCCTTTGGCCACGTTACCAACTTCCACCACCCTATAGCTGCATATCGCGGCAGCTTTTCACAACCAAGCTTCGCACATTGACGCATGTTGGCCGACCACAAACGATCTCTTATGCCTGGCGTTGTTGGCACTGCTGGAGAAATATCAAGAAACTCCAGAGCCTCAGAAGACACGACGAGTTGCTTAGGACGTGCTGGCAACTGGTTGTTTCTCCCCACGAGCATTTGACAAAGAGCACGCTGCTGCAGACCTCGAAATTTACGGCTGGGTAGTAGTCGAGTGGTGGCGGCGATTCTCTCGGACAGCGGCAGCTCTTCCCATTGTTTGGTTGAATGCCGCAGACGGCAAAAGCGGAGCCAGGGCTTCTCCTGCTGCCATCGAACAAGTTCTCGACCATATTTGGTTGTCGTGAGGAACGCTCGGAAGTGTTGTCTTGCCTCCGCCAGCCTCTCGGCGACGAATTCGTCTTCTCGACTGCATCGTTCACGTTCGGCAGCAACTGCTTGAGCTACCAGCGCTACGAGCTGGGCTCGAGCGCAGCGACCGCGCCAAAGACCCTGCACGAGAGCAATTCGTCGTCTACGATGGAGCAACGAGGAAACCATTCTTCCCACGAGTTTCATCCGAAGCTTGAGCCGACGACGGCCTGCCGCTCGCGCTAATAGCCACCGACAGGCCTGATGGAAGCGGATCAAATACTTTTGACTTTCAAACAACCTGAAGCAGCGCTGTATGCGGGTCGCGCTGTGAACGCGCGTGATGTGAACGATCCACGATCGATACCGGCGTTGGATCAACTGGGCTTGCTTGTGTTCGAACTGCTTTGCTCGTGACGTTTGTCGTCGCGCATGCCAGAAGCGCCAGTGTTGCTGCAAGAAAACCAAATTCCGAATACGCCTACGATGTCGAGCCCGGTAGCAGAGCTGCAAGGTAGTTGCGTTGGCATGTGCTGTCGCCGAGTAATTGAATCCTACACCTTGACTAGTATCGATCGCGTCCAAGCGCGCTTGAGAAACAGACAACGCCTGACGGATGCCAGTTTCGAGAGTCGCTATCGCGTCCGCTACTGCGCCATCGGAAACCTGACGATGTGCAGTGTCAAAGACCTTTGGGCTTGAACCGTCAGCTTTGGCTCGGCAACGAGAGTCTCGTTGACTTTTTTGTTGATGAGTTGTCATCACGAACGACCAGCGTCTTCGTCAACTTGTCTGGTGAACTGGGACGAATCGACTCGTCAACGATACGAGCAGGAGATGTAGGTTTTGGTGGTTGGAAGGCCAGCGCTCGAGTGGGGACTGCCCCACCAAAGACCGACTCGCTCGTCATCTCTGCTGCAATCAGCGATCGCACGGGGTCGTCCCAAAGCCCCACATCTGAATCCAATGGGGCTCGACATTGCATGGCCGACTGGACCCGAGCATCCACTTCGGCGGGATAGTGACTGTGCTTTGCATTTTGATCGGATGAGAAGGTCTGTCAGGGTTCGTCTTGAGCCAGTCTGCTAGTCGTGTTTGCTTTTCAACGAGATCCCGTTCCTCTCGTAACGGTGGTCGCTTCTTCTTCTTCTTGCTTGGACTGCGTTGCGGAGAACTCGTAGTCTTGAGAGGTGAAGAAGTAGCAAGTCGAAAGGTTTCTCGGGTCGTGGGTCTTGGACTCGACTCGCTCAGTTTTTGAGGTGGCCGAGCTTCCAATCCGCTCATCGGTTGCTGATCTAATGCATTATCTTCCTCCAGAGTCCACTTGCGTTCATCAAACCTCTGCAGTTCTTCCTTCAGCTTCAGGATACTCTTGGCTGCTCGCTGCGCTGGCGACCCCGGTAGCGCCGGTGTTTTCGGCCGACGAAGCTGCAGACGATAGGGCGACCTACTACTGCTGTCACGTTGAAGCTGCTGCTTGAGTTCGCTCTCGTGCTGCGGGCTCTGACGATTTTGCTGGTGCAATTGTCGAGGCTTCCGAGCGGGATCTGCTTGGCTGTCGCCAAGAGTGACGAGCCAGCGGCACTCGTTCAGCAGGTCCACCGGGGGCAACGCCGGCCACAGAAGCTGTCGCATCGCCAGCCCCGCAGAGGTCGGGGACGACGTCATCGAGGAGTTGTAGCGAGTCACAAACCTGAAGCAATCAAGATCGTGATGGCATTTGGGTGGGCTTGCTGGCAATCGCAGCAACGCAGAGGTCCGGAACCTGTAAAGCAAACTCGGAGCTGTTATCCACGCAAATATAGCCGCTGCGTCAACCAGGTCGACGACCTGGTTGAAGGATGGGGATGCAATCGGTGACTGAGCCATGCATAAACCCCAGCGCTTTGACGCTCAACAAGACGATGCCAATCAGGACTCGGCGCCTGGGCGCCGCATCGCGCGGTCTCAAGAAGACGCTGGCCTAGAAAATGGCTCACAGCTCCGTTCGTGCAAAACGGAAGGCACGATCTCCGAGATCGGGGTGCCAACTGGAGAGACTGGCGTGAGGAATTGGTTCACGACACAGTAAAAGCTCTGCTTGGCTTCTTCGGCATCGACGACAGT
This sequence comes from Phytophthora quininea, assembly GCA_011947345.1. Lineage (NCBI taxonomy): Eukaryota > Oomycota > Peronosporomycetes > Peronosporales > Peronosporaceae > Phytophthora > Phytophthora quininea. The sequence goes on from JAAVTG010000663.1 coordinate 121,441, forward strand.
CGCCCATTTCCGCTGTTCGTCTCCCAAAGACGAAGCAAAGCCACCCCTGCAACTGTCGAAATGGAGCTGTTTGCGGGGTTTAACGCCGAGGAGCTCGCCATGATGCAGGAGCTGCTGCGTCTGCTGGTGGAGGACGACGACCCGCCGACGGCTCAGCCAACGCCGCGCACGAGAGACCAAATGGACGCGCAGATCTTGTACGACGGACTCATAGCCCCACTCCGACTCCGAAGCCAGGAGGAGGAGGAGCGATGTACTCGTGGGCAGTTGACGGTCCGACCAACCCGCACTGGAACGCAGTGACCCCGACGCCTTATTACCCCGCCAACTCGTCCAGGACGAGGACAAGGAGCAATTTTACCAGTGACGACGAGCCCATGCAGAAACGCGGTCGACTGGAGGCAGCGTCGACGATGAGAGTGCCCGTGAATCGCATTCCGGTCCCCGAGAGCTCGCGTGTCGGGTATTCCCACTACTAGGCGACGAGACATTTTTTCTTTTTCTTTTACGGCGGCGCTGCGGATCGAACGCAACGCTGTGCCGAGGAGGCATATTTAATGCTAACAGCGATGAACACATACACCCGTTGTTGTTTGCTTGGCCCGTCGCAAAGTCGGCTTAGTGTTGAGTCGACCAGTAAGTGTGTTAAGGGCTGAAGATATGTGTGTGCTGAGCATCAGGTGCTGCAAGGATATGTGTGTCGATTCCAGGTCGTCTGGAGCCGTCCACGACAATTCGCAGGACAACACCTTTTTGTCGGCCGTAACTGCGTGACGATTCATCAGGCTGCGTTTGCGTTTCACGCACGAAAAGGTGTTCTCCCTTCATGCAGGGTTTGACGTGGCGCAACGTTATCGAGCTAGCAGCCTTGCGGCCTAAAAGGTGATAGCGGCTAGTGCCAAATACCCCCATCGTCGCTAGAGATTCGTGCTTAGAGCCAACGCTGGAAGGAGCTGCCATCGGAAAGCGTGGAAGTTTGGTCAGAAGTCGCACAAACCTTCAGGTCCACGAACTACGCACGTTACACCGCGCTTTGCCGCTGGAACCCCGTGCGATCGCTGCACCCGATAGAAGGCCAGAGTCGACAAAAGATGTCGGTCTACCGCCACGAAATGGCAAGCGCCCGTGCTTCAGCTTGGCACCAAGCAATTCTGCTTGGTGCTGTTGCGGTCCAACGAAACCTGTCCCGCATCCGTTCGGCTAGTGCAGAACACTACGCGAGTGAAAGTATCTTTTGGCCAGCAAACCGTTACGAGTTGCAGTGCAGCAACTTTTTCCTGGCGCAGCTTGTTCGTGGAGAGCACGACAGACATCGCAGAACTCGTTTCAAGCTGCTCGACCCATGACGACCGCCCCTCCACTGCTGCACGTCCGCAGACAACTCGGCACCGCGCTCTACGGCGAAGTGCTCGAGTGCGACCTGCCCGGTCACCCCGAGCCTGTGGCGGTCAAGTGCATCTCACTCGCCCGAGCTGCCGAGGCCCGGGCCCAAGCCTGCACCTCGCGCGAAATCGACAACCCCATGCAGGAGCAGCGCGTGGCGGCGCTACTCGTCGCCAACGGTGGCCACCGCAACGTGGTGCAAGCGCACTTCAACTTTGTGCACGACCGCAAGCTGTACCTGGTCAACGAACTCTGCAGCGGCGGGGACCTGCACGGCCTCGTGGCCGAGAGACTCAATGCCGCCGGCCTTCTGGAAGAGCACGAAGTGCTGCCACTCATGCGTCAAGTGCTGGAAGGGGTGCACTACCTGCACAGCACACTGGGTGTGGCCCACCGCGACTTGTCCTTGGAGAATGTGCTGCTCAACGGCGGCGTGTGCAAGATCACCGACTTTGGTCTCTCAACCGATTCGAGGACCATATGCGCCGGAGCTCAAGTGGGCAAGGCCTTCTACATGGCGCCCGAGGTGGTCGCTGGCGAGAGCTATGACCCGGTGCGAGCCGACGTGTGGTCGCTCGGTATCATGTGGTTCATTCTGCTGACGGGGTCGCCGCTGCTGTCGCTCGCGTCGCCCACCGAGAAGGCGTTCCTGGCCGTCGAGAAGCACGGCGTGGGCGCCGTCATCAACGTGTGGGGCCACGCCGAGCGCATCTCGACTGAGACGATCGAACTCATGGAGAAGATGCTGCAGGTGGACCCCAACCGACGCATTCAGGTGGAGCAAGCACTGGCCTATCCGTTGTTTGCCACTCCCGTGGCTGAGTAGATCGAGGACCGATCAAGTCGGGCAGCCCTACTACTTGTACATGCAGAAGTTGTCATCGTTATTTTCCAGGGACTGTGTAAAGCGAAAAAATATACATGTCGGATGTGGACAAGATAAGGTTTCTTCTGTAGATACCTGGATCGGCCGAGGCGCTGCCAGCAAAACCTCTTGCTGCTTGAAATGGCAATTTACTGCTGTACTCGACGACACAGACACGCTTTTGCCTAGTTGAGTTCCTTCTTGATCAACCGGGCGATGGTGCTGAGCTGGATGTTGTTGGTGCCGCCGTAGATGGATCCGACCTTGGAGTCTCGGAAGAACTTCTCGGCCATGAGCTGCTTGGAGAAGCCCACGCCGCCCAGCAGCTCGATGCAGCGTGAAGACGTGCGTTCTGCCACGCGCGACGCGTGCAGCTTTGCCATGCATCCTGCTTTGATGTAGTCGTAGCCCGCGTCTTTCAGTCGAGCGGCGTTGTACACCAACAGTCGGGCGCTTTGGAGCTCCAGCGCCAGCTCTGCGTATTGGTGCTGCATGGCCTGGAAGTCTCCGATCGCTCGTCCGAACTGGCGCCGCTCAAAGAGATACGGCATGGCATGACGGTACGCGCCCTCGGCAATCCCGAGCTGCTGAGCTGCGATACCGATGCGGCCTTCGTTCAGCTGGCCGATGGCAATGGCGTATCCCTTACCCACTTCGCCTAGCACCTTTTCACGAGGGATTTTGACGTCCTCGAGGATGACCGAGCAGGTGGACGAAGCATTGAGACCCAACTTCTTCTCGGGCGGACTGAAGGAGAGCCGGGAGTGTCTCTCTCCACGATGAAGCACGTGATCCCCTTGTACCCGAGGGAAGGATCCACCGTGGCCATGACCAAGAAGACGTCTGCGTGTTCCACATTGGAGATCCACATCTTCTCTCCGTTGAGCGTGTAGTAGCTACCGTCAGCCGAAGCTTCTGCCCGCGTCTTGAGAGCAAAGGCGTCGCTGCCAGAGTCCGCTTCGGTCAGACAAAAGCTGCCGACGGTGTCAGCCGAGAGGCGGGGCAGATACTCCTGTCGCTGCTCCTCAGTGGCGTACCGTAGGAAGACGTTGTTGACCACCGTGTTCTGGAGGTCGCACAGCAGACCGACGCTGGCGTCCACTATGGACAGCTCCTCGATACTGAGGCAGAGGCTCATGAATGAGGCCCCCACGCCGCCGTACTCCATCGGCACCTCGACCGACAGGAGGCCGTTGTCGAACAGCCCCTGGATGACCTCGGGCGTCATCTTGCCGCTGTCGTCCATGCTCTTGACTACCGGCGCCATCACATCGGCAGCAAAGCGAGCCACCGAGTTCTTGAACATCTCTTCTTCCTCCGTCAGGATGGAGAGCGGCAGGGGCACCTCTCCGGTCGAACTGGACCCGACCAAGCTGCTCTTCCATCGGCGAGCGCTGCGCAAGGTCGTCTGGGCCACTCGACGGCGCACGGTGCTGAGCATGGTCGGACGTTTGGTCTTGACGGCGAATCGAGGAATGGACGATCAGTTGTTGTTAAACAGCCGCACAAAAAATCTGGCACATTGAAGCTGACCTTCTTCAAGATTGCATCAATTCAAAATGCTTGGATGCATCCGCCCGGAACGCAATGACGATCGATCAAGTAGGTGGGCTACGTCGAAGAGAGCCTCCCCCCGCGTCATGTAGATCCCGCCGTCGATCACGGGGCTGCTAAAAGTGCTTAGAAACCGCCCATTGTTGACGCGTGGAGTTCACTGGAGACGACGACTATTTCAAGCGGACCGCTATTTCCAGGGCAACGCGGGAGGTTTTAAGTCGGTCTTCTTCCCGCCGCGCCGCCGTCTTGAGTTCACGTCGCCCGGGAAGCACGCGTGAAGAAACTCGGTCTGTTTACTGCCGAGTTTGAGGCTTCGATTGGTACAGAAGTTAGTGATCACCTTCCGTGTTCAACAACCGCAGACCTTTGCGAGGGGCTATGGGCGTATGCCTCAGCAAGTGTCCAGGTCTCGGACCAAAGGCCAATGTCTGTGACGTAGAGTCTCCGACCACGACAGCTCTCGGGGCGTCGACCTCCAAACTCACAGGAATCATCAGCGGAGGCCAACCCAGCAACTTGGTCTCGCCACACCCCAATGGGAAACCCCGTCGACTGGAGGAGACCCGCAAGAACACGAAGAGCACGCCTGCGTTGAACCGCGAGTCGTCACATGCGCGCAACCTAGAGCCCCGAAGAGGCTCTGCATCTTCACCGCGAAGACTCGAACGCTCCCATTCAACTGATGCAATATCGACTGTAAAGAAGCAAGATCCTGGTGGACCACCCACGCAGGCATCGGATTTACACGTACCGGCACCAACGCAAAAAGACATTCGTTGATCAAGCCACCGATGCGGCAAGTTGGCAGCGAAACGCACCTTGGAATTGACCAACGGAGTCGATCCAAGCACCCGCGACAAAAGAAGAAGCCCGTAACCATCGGCTTGGACGCTCTACTTCGAGACGAGAAGGCGAGGGTTGGCTTCTTCAAATACCTGCGCGCTGCAGCATACATGGACAAACTCCAAGTGGGCGATGAAGATGGCGAAGCGAAAACCGTGAGGAAATTGAGCCACCGGATGAAGGCAAGCCGCTGCGGAGCAAGAAGCTCCGGGCGAAAACGGTGGACTACCGGGAAGACTGCGCGTTGTTCTGGCTGGAGATCAGCGACCTGCTTAAAATCCCCAGCTCAACTGCGGCTGGAGTGGTATCGTCCTTTCAAATGGGACTCATGGACGACCTGTACGATGTGTATGTCGCCAAAGGAGCAACTCGTGAACTGCCGCTAGTGTCTCCGTCAGAACGGGAGGCGTTGGCGCAGCATCTCGTTGAACGCAATGCCGAGCGAGCTCTGTTAATATTCAAGATGCTGCTGCTCGATGTGTTGAATGTGGTCACGGCGAATTTCGATGAGTTTGTACGAGAACCTGGCCCGCTAGGCTACGCCCACGCCACAAAGAGCGAGTCGATGCGCAATGTGCTGGCACAGCTCGCCAAGCGTGTGGCAGGCGGCGGGGCCGACCGACGAGGCCATTTGCACCATATTCTCTCCACTCCGGCACTGTGTCGCATGTTCCGAGAGTTCCTCGAAGCGCGAAACTCGGTGGAGAACCTCCTGTTCATTATCGACGCTTTGGGCTTCGAAGACCTTGTCAACACGTTCAAACACGCGACTGCCAGCAGCTTGGTCGTCCTGCAATCATCTTCACAAGCAACTTCCGCAATATCAACGAAGAGCACACGAGACGACACCACGGAGCCCCCTTCAGTGGAATCCCACCAGGACTACTGCGTTCGACAAGCGCACAAAATCTTCAACAAGTACGTTCGGTACGGCTCAAAGGCCGAGGTTTGTCTGGCTACGGCGGTCAAGGACCGACTTCTGGAGCGGCTAGTCGAGTACCCTCTGGGCGCAGATATCTTCAGCGATGCTGTATTGCTCTGTAGCGCCGAGTTGGTGCAGTCTCACCTGGATGCTTTCTATCGCACGGTGGCATATCTCTCGTATCAATCTGTAGCGCAGCAGAAAAAGCAGCTTATTAGCAACGGCAAGCAAAACCGCGTACAGGAAGACCAAGCGGAACCTGCGACCTCACCTCCAGCTGCTGATGTCAACGCTGTCCCCGCTACAGTGTCTTCCGTCGTGGCTACTGCTGTTGCTGCCAATAGTGTCGGATCTGTTCTTACCGGTAGTAAGCAGGGTCAGATTGGGCTCGCCGAAATCCTGGAGGGCGCTGGAGTCCACGCATTTCGAGACTTTCTACGAGAGCAGGACATGGAGAACACACTCTTTTTCTACAAGGAGGTTTGTGAGTTCCAACGTCTCCCACACAGCCAGCGGCAGTACATTCAGATGCGAGCGCGACGAATATTCGACAAGTTCGTGCGGCGAGGGGGTCGATTGGAGCTTGAGCTGCCCGTGGAGACTCGGCGAGATATCCTCTGGAAGCTGGCAGCTCCCTCAGAAGCCACTTTTTCAGATGCACAGAGATTGGTGCTGCGTCAATGGGAAACACGTGACCTCCCAAGTTCCGCAACAGTCCCTTGTACCAGGAAATGCTCGACCAAATTGCCGCGTCGCCGTCAGCTCCGCCCCCGCGATTTCCCACGATGGAGAAGAGCAGACCGGGGCGAACAGCTCTGGCGGGTTTATTGACGTGTCGAAGCTTTCACTGCGTGAGTTCCTCGAGTTGGAGGATCTTCGCAAGTACTTCAGGCGGTTCCTCGAGCGCGAGCAGTGCGCGAACGAGCTGTACTTTTACTTTGAAATCGCCACTTTCCAGCAGTTCCCGACTTCCGACTACCTCACCCGACAAGCCAAGAAGCTGTTCAACCGATTCTGTGACCCTCAGTCTCGCGAGTTCGTTCCATTCTCCTCGACTGTGATCCATCACGACTTGCAGAGCAGCCTGAGCAACCCCAGTCCAGCCATGTTCAACAAGGCCCAGGACGAGATTTTCAACTTCTTCGCGACGACGCTGTTCCCAAAGTTCCACCAGAGCGAGATCTACCGCGGCATCCGCATCACTCCGCAGCAAATACGAGCAGCTCGACTGGCAGCGATGGGCGGGGCCTCCAGCAGGAAGATGGTCATGAAAAACAACCCCAGACGAGGATCTGTCCAGGCGCCAGGAGATCCAGGTCGACGGTCGAACTCAGTTATGACCCCGAACGGAGAACCCGAAGACGCGATGTCCGACGCAGCGCTGACCGAAGCCGACGTGACGGTGAATATGATCCTCGAGAACCAGGAGACCCGCGCGCTGTTCCTCTTCTTCTCGGAAGAAATGTACGCCTTGTATATCCCAGGGCACTTCGATTGTCGTGCTAACTTGTTTTGCCTCCACCCGCAGCTTCTGCACAGAGAGCATCTACTTCTGGATGGACTGCAACGAGTTCAAGGACATCCCGCACCGCAACTACCTTAAGCTGCGCGCGCAAAAGATCTACCGTAAGTACATTTGTGGCCGCGCCAAGCTGCAGGTGAACCTCGAGAGCTCGATGATCCGCGTGATCGAGGCCAGTCTCGACAACCCCACGCGCACGCTGTTCGTGCCAGCCCAGCGCTCCATCACCAAGATGCTCGAGCGAGACACGCTGCCAAAGTTCCGCCGCTCCAAACACGTACGTCCCAGCATCCTTCCATTGTTCTACAAAGCCAGCCTAACGTGTCCCTCCTGCTCGCAGTTCCAGCCCTGCTTCCAGTTGCTGCTCGCCGCCAGCTAAGAAATATAAAATTATCATCAACTTTTCTCGTACAGAAACTCGCCATCACCTCACACCGCTATAGACCTTGACCACCACACGCATGGCGCTCGTCCGACGTCTCGCTCGCCCCTCCAGGACGCTGCTCAAGGCCGCGCCGGCCTGCCAGCTGCCCGTGGCGTCCTCGCGCTTCGGCACGCCCGTGCAGAGCCCGCCTCTGGCTCTGCGCGCCTTCCACGCATCCCCTCAGCGGGACTCGGCCGTGCTGTTCGCCGGTCTAGGCGTGGCCGGCGCCGCGCTGAGCGCCAAGTACGTGATCCAGGTGTGGGAGGCCTACAAGAACCGCCCCAAGAGCGAGAAGGTGAGCTCCTGGAAGTACCGCAACTTCTACGACGGCCCGTTCGAGGACAAGATGACGCGTCGGGAGGCGGCGCTCATCCTGGGCGTGCGTGAGAGCGCGTCTGAGGAGCGCATCCGCAACGCGCACCGGAAGCTGCTGATCCTGAACCACCCGGACACGGGTGGCTCTACGTTCCTGGCTACCAAGATCAACCAGGCCAAGGAGATGCTGCTGGGCGGCGGCAAATAGACGCTGCCTGTTGTTAGACTGGACCAAATGCCATGGGGTGTTTCCTCCCTTTTATCTGCTGCTTCTTGGGGTTTTCTTCGTGTTTTGTAGCTCAACGACTGAAGGTGGACGGCAGTGGAGACACCGCGGCGGGATCGGACGAAGGGATAACAGTACAAGGAGCTGAGGGAGGTTGGCAGGCGCGGAAACGTGACGTTTGTTGGTGCAAACGAGCGAGGTCGGCAGCGCGTTCGTACGAGAACGAAATCTTGGTCTTGATCTGCTCCACCAACGCTGCGAAGCTGCGCTCGAACTCGGTCTGCAGCGGCGAGACTTCCACGAGAGGATGGTTGGCGTCTGTCTCCATGGGTAAAACTGCTGCGGGTCGTGCCAAAGTCGCGCCCAAGTCGGCCACTGGCGGCAGGAAACTATCGTCAGGAAGAGGGCGTTGCTCTTCGGAATGGTTGGAATGTGTCGATGACAATGGAAAATGATGCAGCGCAGCACCTGGCTGGTTTGAGCGACGGAAGGCCTCGCGGCTGATGACCAGACACTGCCAGCAAAGCAGCGCAAACTGGACCAGTAGGTTCGCAAGTTCATGTTGTTTTAGTTGACTGTCGTGTCTGCTCATGACATGCCCATGTGCGTCAATCAGCCCGGAAGTCTCACTTCCGAGAAAAGACTCGAGGATTTCGGGTATGCCGCCGTGTACGTGGGTGTCCACACTCCCTTTCAGGACCAGTGTCAGAGATTTCAGATCTGTTTTACCGACACGTTCGTTTTCAATTTCGAGGCAGAGTAAAGCACAACGTTTCCGAATGTCGTCCATGGAGTTTTCAACGGGGCTGCGTACTTCTTCATGGCGCAATTGCACTCGCTGTCGATTGAGATGACACGGGAACGAGCATTCCACAGCCAGGTACGTGATTCGCTTCATTTGTTCCGATGTCTTGCCATACGAGAACGAGCTACCGAGAGTGAAGGGAACTGCAAACTTGAACGCCACTCGCCATTGCTGGGCCTTTGTTTCCGTTGTCTTCAAGTGTGAAAGCTCTTCCATAATAACCTCCTCCACTGTCGTGACTCGCAAAAGATGACGTAAGGATTGTTTTCGCTACTGACAAGCGGCTTCGGCTCTGGGATAACGTCGACACGTTCGCACTGAGGATATTTGCCACGGAGGATTGTCTTCATCTCGCCCACAAACTCTCCGAGCGACACGAATTTACTACGTTTGTAGATGAACTCGTCGTTGGCAATGCGAGCTGAAACACAGCCACCGCCGTATTGCACGCGGTAGAACGAGAAGACAGAGCTGGCGCGTTGGGATCCTCCCTCACGATTTTCTGCAAGCCGACCGACGACAGTGTCGATGTATTGGATCGTTTCCTGGTACTCTCGAAATCGTTGCTGGTGTTTGAGTCGCGATAGTAATTGTTCACTGATCGAAAGCTCCATACCGACGCAATCTGATCTCGCAGCATAGCTTCGAGCAACTAGCAGCTCGCGAACGACCCACTGCTGCACAGAATTGCTCATATCTACCGTTTGTTCCACGCATTTCACAGCCGAAATCTTGCAGCAAGCAGCCTCGGCGAATCGGTTGCGACGCAAATGCAGTTGCAGCAAAGCGTTCAGCCACACCAGCTTTTCCTCAAGCAGCCAACGTTGCGAAATGTCTTCGACGACGCGTTCAACCCCTTCTTCAATTTCCTCAAAGTCGTGAGCGCCGTCAAGATTTCCGCACGCATCTCGCCATCGTTCATACGCGTGGATTTTCGCAGTGAGGTCATTGATGATGTCGATGAAGTGGAGGTGGAAGCTGAACGGGATGGATAGCACAGTGCCGCGCGAGGTGGTTGCAAACGACCGCATTTGATCTAGCAGATCCCGTAGGGAGGTAGTCGAGATAGGAAGTAGTAGCTCTGTTTTGCCTGGTACCGGGAAGAAGATTGAGGTCATCACTTTGAGTACCGGCGCCTTCAGGAGAAGAAAGCTACCCGTTTGCTCGTAGCAAACCGCGAGTAATTGACTTAAAAATGTTGCAGCGTGTCGCTGAACCACCGAATCCTTTGCGGTAGTGGCGATACTCATGAGCAACTGGATTCGGCGCTGATCGTGCACCAGCGGCAGTCCAGGGATTCGAGTTGCAAATAGTTCGGAGGAAAATCGAATAACGAAAGTCTGCAAGTAAGCGAGCAGGGTTACTACGAAGCTCCCTTTATCGCAATCGTCTTCATTGTCATCTCCAGTATTGCTGTCGCCATCCCAATTACTGTTCAAATGCTCGATAGCGCTAGCTTGCTGCAGCAGTTTAAATAGTAATTCTGTGATTGCGCCCAGGAAAACAAGCGCCTGGTTGGTAGATGTAGCGCCATACTTTTGTTGCCTCCCCAGCTGAGGTGTACGGGATATTGCTATCACCTTGATTAATGTTTCGAATTGATCCACAGCAGTCTGCAAGACTCTCAACGCAGTAAATGCCACTACGCGTTGCAACGTTGCAATATGTTCGTCCCGGCTATCGGAGACCCCTTCCACCGACGCGGCATTGCTATTAGGACCCGCCTTCTCTTCCGACCCGTTGCCGAGATTACTTCGACGCTGCTGAAGGCCTGGATGATGTTTGTTCCAATTTCGTGGAAGCGATCTGTTCGTTGTATTTCTGCTCGAGCTTTCGACCCCATTTTGAATCCCTTCACTCGAATTAGTGTTGTCAATTGGATTCGATTTCGTCGCGAATGCAGCCGACGCATCTGTCCTGCGATGAAAACTTCGACGATGTGCAAGACGTTGCTCCAGAAGTGTGAGTCCCGTTTCGGTATCGCGACCTGCTAGATCAGGCGCTAGCAAAAGCCGCCGCAACTGATCTCCGCCGGGTGTCTCTGGCTCCGTGATAAGGAACATGTCGATCATGTTGCGCGCTAGCGCGAGGCAACCATGGACGTGGGCTTCATCGTACAGTGGAAATTCGCCAACGGCTTCTGTTTCAGTCGATGCCTTGGGCGGAGGGCTCGAGGATATCTTTTTAACTGCATCGTGGTAGGTGATTATCGTCTCTGTATATCCCAAACGATCTTGCTGATCATCTTCGTGGTCTTCTATCGGCTGAAAGAAAAGTCGTAGCCTTAAATCAGAAACGCTGTGCAAAAGGTGAACCACGCATGCAAGCATCTCTTTCTTGAGGTCCCAGTCTGACTGTTTTTCATGGCTGGTTACATCCTCAATATTTGGGCTTGAGAGGAGCCTTCCTGCGTTGTGAAGTGTGCAAGACGATGAATGAACGGGTAATATTGCAGCGCAATTGCTTCTTGCTGTTGGAAGCTTTGAAACCGTGGATTGTATGCCTGCACGGTGAACATCCTTGTCAGTAATCGCATTGCATCGACGCGAATCTTGTACTCCATTTGAGTATCCACGACAGCTAAAAGTTTCTCGAAGATAGTTTTGGCGAGCCAAGCCTGTGCTTTCACCGAGATTGTTTCTCCTTGGGACACTGCACCATTCACACTTGGGAAGAATTCAAAGTCTACCAAAATGTGAAGAAATGGAAACCAAATGTGCCGCAGACTGTTGGCGTCACCATGTATATCGATCCAGTTCATGTAACCAGCGATGATTCGAGCGGAGAGAGCATTCTTCACCACGAGAAATATCCCACGACAAAAGTACGCCACACTACGGTTTACTTGTTTCTGAAGCAACAGGCCATTTGACTTTTCACCAGCACACATTATCAGCTGACAAAGTACGCGTTCGAGAACCACCTCACTGTTTCTGTCTAGCTTGCTTGGTAGCGTGTTTTCGCTGTTTTGACCAAGCAAGTGCATGGCCATCGATTTCAGAGTAAGTTGAAGCAAAACATTAGAGTATGTTAGGGACATCCTCTTGGCCTCGACGTTTTCTTCGATGGAAGCCTTGTTGTTGAGTACGTTTAACCACGTTTCAAGTAGAGCACTGAAAACTGGCGGAAACGTTTTACGCCCACTGCTCGGGGACTTGGCCGATTTGAAGCTATTCGGATCATCAATTACTCTCTCGTCAAACACGATATGAACAAAATCATGAAGGACTCGATTCATTTCGTACATCTTCAATGGACTATGGGGATTCCAACTTGCTTTCTCCAAGACACTAAGAAAAGCGCGGAAAGCCGACCACCGCACAATCGACGTTCCACATCGTAAGTAGCCGAGAATGTACTTTGCGATCATCAAGAAAAGTAGCGCACGTTTGGCGCACTACTTTCATTGAGTCGCATCAAACGGCTGACAATTTTTCTTCATCACCCTCGGCGATCTGAGTGCTGCTGCTACCTCCGTGAAAAGGTTTCAGAAAGTCGGCGACAGCATTATCGTGACTGTGAACCGACGAGAGTACACGACTACGGCAGCTGAACGTGGTCTTTGAATTGTCAAGTACCCCATCTCGCGCAGCTCCAACGTATCCAGGCGGCAATAACACAGCCCCTCCCGATGGACACACTTTTGAAGTTGTAGGAGGAGGAGTAACGTTCAATACGTATTTGCTATCTTGAAGAATTGTTCCGTCTGGGCCAAGAAGAGGTAATACCGAATACCCGACAAGTTCTTGCTGGGGTTGACTCGGTTGTAGCTTTTTGCAATGCACGTGGTAGAACGTGAAAAGAGGTGATGTTCCATCGTTACAACCTCTGGAAGGCAAATTTTCATTTCATCGTCAAACTGCGGACTCTTCTGGTGGTAGCCCACCGAGACGTAGGCTGACCGACTAACTTGACTGTTGGCCCGATATATTGCCTTCATAACATCACCATCATTTTCTTCTGCCCCACGGACAGCGTCAACTTCTTTTGCAGCAGCTGAACGCGGATGGCAAGATTGCGATACTGGCACTTCTCAACCTGAAGGGGGTACATGTAGAGCACGTTCACATACGAGATGGCCAGAGGCCCGGCACCGACAAGACCTAGAGCTGGTACGAGTGACAGCGGACAAAAAGGTTGAACTTCACGACACCGAATTCTTGTGCTATGATGACCACTTTTATCGGCCCCTTGTGTTCCTGGTGCACTGACGGGCTGCTCGGAAAAGGGATCCACGATGTCTAGAATCAACTTATTATCGGCATGCTCCCCTCCAAACCAAACTTTAACTCGTCCAGTTCATTCTCCGCTATTTGATCAATATCAAATTCGCACTGCGCAGGGATAGTTTTATCCCTGTTCAGGGTAAGGCATTAATACTTTCTTTGGTGGAATGCAACTTGACAACGATACGTACTTTAGAGTGCCACGAATGGCTTCCGCGATGAGTTGAAGGCGCTGCTCTTCGTGTATGCATGATCGTTGTCTGTATAATGCCATCGTCCGCTTCGTACCTTTCACAAGAGGCATGACTCCCCACCCGAGAGGTTGCTGAAATCGACCTAACCGTATCCCACAATCCGCTGCCTTTTCAACCAATTTCTTTTGCTCAGCAGGAGAGGAATGTTTCTCTGGTGTGCAGTAGGGCGCAAGTGCGACATCGCTATCCCCAACCAACATTTTGGCCACTTTTAAAACCAGGTAGAGGTTCTGAAGTTGCATCTTTGGCAGGATGTACACCAATGCTGCTGGCGGAATTGTACAGTCGATTTTGTTCAGCATTGGGCCAGGTATGCGAAAGCTAAACTCCTCCGTCACACGGGCACCAGATACGATGTCATATACAAGCATCCTGCAATAAAGTGGCTCGACCTGCACAGTCATAATACCGTTTAATAAACATGTCCATCAGCACTTCATCGGCAATTCAACTCACCGTGCCGAGTGCAAACCGAAGGCGTGGCTTGATCAAAAATGCCTGCGACTCTGTGATCGCCAGGCGAGGCTCCAGAAAGGACGATGGATACAACTCGGATGCAAATGTCGGCTCCCCGGGCGTGTACTGCGAGTCGTAGCTCTTCAAGAACGGCTCCTCTGCACTCGATATTAGTAGCCTATATCACAGCATACAATCTAGGCCATGTCCTCACCTGCTTTCGCCTGATCTTCCTCCGACGGCGACGGCAGTGGCAGCCGCAACGCTCTCCATGGCCGCGAGAACTCCTGCAGAATGGGGGCTTCCAATGGGGAGGAAGTCGGCAGCGGAAGCTCCACTGGGCGTCTCCATCTCTTCCTTGGCACATCCACAAGCTCCAACGTGCCTTGGGGATGCCGAACCCCGCGTCGTGATGCATCAAGTCGCCCTCCGTCGGCTGATCTGCCTGCGAGTCGTCTGCAACCCACTGCGCGTGGGCGACGTCTCTTTCCTGGGTGAGCTGCCCGCGCTCCACGCCCTGCCCCTCGGCTCCATTGTGATTTAGAAAGATCTTATTTTTACTAAGCGACGCTTCATCTGGGCCTGGCGGTCTGGCGGAAGTCTCCATTCCTGATCAGTGAATGGACATGACGTGAAAACACCCATCCGTCCCTCCTCTTGCTGGTGTGGTTGTTCGCTAGTCTGCGGAACGCGAAATGACCAAGAAAGCGCGCAGGAGTGATGGTTAACTTCAACTTGCCTCAAATGATGTACGTTACACTATTTACAACCTACAATTTGCTCGACTCGCGACCAAGCAATACCAAAATGGCGGCGAAGGCAGGCAATGCGAGCGTTCTGGGCGGCGCCTCCAGCGGCGAGTTCATCTCTGTGGCGGGTCTGCGTGTGGACGGCCGTCGCAGTGAAGAGGTGCGCCGCATCCGCACGCGCTTCGGGCTCTTCTCGCGCGTGGACGGCTCCAGCTACTACGAGCAGGGCAACACCAAGGTGGTGGCGGTGGTCTACGGCCCGCGGGAGCTGCGCGGCAGCGGCAGGCTCTGTCAACAGTGGCGTAGCTGCTGTAGGTACCGGATCGGGCAACGCCGCCAGCAACACGCAGCCCCGAGCCAGCGTCAACTGCGAGTTCACCCAGGCGGCCTTCGCAACGTCGGAGCGCAAGCCGCAGCGCAGCGGAGACCGCAAGAAGGTGGAGATGTCGCTGGCCGTTAAGCAGATCTTCGAGGCCTGCATCCAGACGCAGCTGTACCCGCGCTCGCAGATCGACATCTTCGTGCAGGTGCTGCACGCGGACGGGGGCGAGCTGGCGGCCAGTATCAACGCCATCACGCTGGCGCTGATCGACGCGGGCATTGCACTCAACGACTTTGTGGTGGCATCTTCGGCTGGATATCTGCAACAGACCATGCTCTGCGGTAGGTGGCAAGTTGTTGGGGCAAGGTTATTAACTGACGGTGGGTGACTGACACTTGGATATACCTTTTTAATTGTTGGCAGACCTGAACTATGCCGAGGAAGTGGCGCGCGCGCCGCAGATGGTCATTGCGCTAAACCCGCGTACGCAGAAGCTGAACCTGCTGCAGATGGAGTGCAAGCTCCCACTGGAGCTGTTCGAGAGTCTCATGGAGGTGGCAACCGAAGGCTGCAACCAGATCTACGACCTGCTGCAGAACGCCGTCCGCGAGAACACGTGGAAGCGGCTGCGTTTGCGCGGCTCGGCGGCTGCATGATGTACAGACAAATAGTATTGGAAAGCAACAGAGATGGTCTTGGCAGCATCATGGCAAACTTCCACTCCAGCAGGAGTTCCCCTCTATGTAGTCATGTAGAGAGACAAAGGTGAATTTCAAGGATGAATATCCTCGTATAAGAAATACTTTACCATACAAAAACAAGTCACCCGTTTTCCCGGCAAAGTCGAAGTTTGAATTTCGGTCGCGCGCTCAACAGGATCAGTCCCACAACGTCCTGGTGGCGCGCAGGCAATGGATCTCCACTACTCTTCCGCTGGTCGGGGCGCCGTCAATTCGACCTCGATGAACGCACAAGAGAACCAAGAGTCTGGACACATCAGAACGGGCGGGAAACTCACAGCGGACGCGTCTGTAGACGGCGCCAAAGCGAGGAGTTCAAATGGGCCAGGCGTAGGTCAGCGGACGCAGCGGCGGGCGCTGCACAGCATCGACAGTAACCAGCCACGACAAGTTTCAACACCAGTGAGCACTTCTTCCAAGTCCAAACTGCTGGTTTGGCCCTCCCACGGGCAGAAAACCCCTTAAAAGCTGAGCAACAGACACTTACGACAGGACTGGACAAACGACCGAAATCGGGGCCCATGGGGCCCAGCACAGAGGAAGTAGACCCGGTTATTGGGCACAAAAGATCTGTAACGGAGTTGGTCAAGTCTCTGAGACAATCAGAGCAGCAGGAGAGCGAGAACTTGGCCTGGATGGACATGATGCTGGCGCTGCTGGAGAAACGCTACGGCCTCCGCTTTAATCTGCCAGTAAATCTGGAGGAGCTGGAGGCTGCTAACATGTTCCAACCCCACAACACAAGAGGCTCAAAGCAGATACTGCTGTGCGTGCACCACTGGCAAACAACAACAGGACCAATAATATTGTTGGAGGTAGTAGAATTTCAGGCTGCGGTGAAAATCTGGCACCAAAGAGAGACATGCCTACGAGCTTGAACACGCACCGGACCTCAGCGCGGTTCAACCATGAGCTCGAGGAGCAAGCACGAGAGGTGAAGCGACAGCGACTCCTGTTGCGGCATGCCCAGCAGATTCAAGGGTCGAGCGTGTCTTCGTCAACGAGCTGCGGATGCAAGACTGGGTGCTTGAAGATGTACTGCATGTGCTTCAGCTCGCGCGGGTTCTGCCACGCTGGATGCGGCTGTGGCGACTGTAAGAACTCACGGACCAACAAAACGCAGCGCGTGGAGGCGATTCAGAACTATCTAGCCAATGATCCTCGCGCTTTCTCTTATGCTTCGCAGCCCCAAGACTCCAACAAGGCCGATTTTCTTCACCTCCTGCCGCAGGTATGGCTGAGTCTCCACTCTATTTTGTTTTTGCTTTGTGCTTGCAGCTAAAACCGCGATGGTCTTTCACAGAAATCTAGCGCGGTCGTGATGCGAGGCTGTCGCTGCAAGAAATCCAAGTGTTTGAAGAAGTACTGCGAGTGTTTCCAGAACTCCATCGGATGTACGTCACACTGTCGGTGCGTGGACTGCTCCAACCATAGCGAGTCAGCGGTCACCCACAAGCACCCTCATCTCAAAAGGCAAGCGCCGTCTCTCAAGACAAGCGCTCGATTAGCAGCCCAAGCCGTTCCACCCAGTGCAAATCACAGTGACCAAGCAACCCCGCCGGAACCTCGTCGGCAAGTCGCTGCGTTTGAACTTGTAGCCTTCAAATTGACTACAAGTTTTGCTGCTGTAATCACAACATCGTCAATACTAGTAGATCTGGTTAAGCAAGAACAAGTTGACTTGCGACCTCCGATCATCCACTTATTTGGGGCGGACGAAACCCACTTAATTTGGAAGCATACTGAATTCGAGACTGACAAAGCGTGAGGTTCGCACCTTCGATGCCTCGCCACAGCGCCACAACCGCCAAGGCGAGCCCCGCCAGCTCCACCGCCAGCTCCGACGGATCCGCCGATTATGCCCCCGCCAAGAAGCGCAAGCCCACGTACCTCGTGCGCAAGGTCCGCTTGGCAAACTCGATGAAGCTGCAGTCACGTTCCATTTGTACTAATTTCGTTATCTGCAGGAGGAAGAGCAAGCGTTGCGAGAAGAGATCGTCCAGTTGGAAGCTCAAGTGCAAGTGCTCCAGACCCAGGGCCTTCCTGGGGCAGCTGTAGCCACCGACCCACAGCTGCAGCAAGCCCACGTGCAGACCAAAATGCTGACCAACATGGTCCGCAACCAGCAGCTAAATATTGCCTCGACCCAGTCCCTGGTGATGGAGAGTCTGGTACAAGTGTGCACTATATCGCATTTTTTCAGTTAGATTATCTTACAATTTTTCTTTGCAAACAGAGAGCTCAGAATGTGCATCCGCTGCACACTTTTATCCATATGAAAAGGAGTGGAGCGACAGACGAGTGACGTTGATGGCGATTCGAGAAGAGAAATTAAAAAGCGCGTACGAGTACGTTATGGCTCGTAGTAAACACCTGCCTGAAGCCCAGACCCAGGGGTCCATGGAGCACTACGAGACGGATGAAGGAGACATTTGCTGCAGTGGGATTAATGTGATTCGATTTCCAGGAGTCAACTCGCTGCAGCAAGTGTTTGACGCATTCCGCTTCTACCTGTCTAACATGGAGATCTGCATCTCAGAGCGCCTGGGCCACATCACCGTGCGAGAAGACTACGATGTAGTTGAAGGGGAAGCGTACAACGCGCGAATCGTGTCGAGCAACGAAAGTGGAATCACCACCGAGACAAACGCTGTCGTATTTACTCAGCTTTTTAACGATAGCAAGTTTGGTGGAGAGCCTTGTGGGATTATTGCCTGCGATTGCGCTGATGAAGACGAATTATATCCATACCAGTCTACTCAGCGTGTCCGCAAAGACATTTCTGGAGCGATTATTCTGACAGCACAGCAGGATAATACTTGCACAACTGTGGTTACGATGCGGCGCGGTGCTTTGTTGAAACTGCACCATCCAGAATTCCAAGTATCCCCGGCTGCATTTCAGGAGTTGGGCGATGGTATAGCAATCTGGGGTGACGTGATGATCAAGGCTGTGCGTGAGATTTTGTATAGTACCCAGTGACGATTGTTTTGGTTGATCTCATAAACACCGACTCGAAGAAAGAATCTTTCATGGTGTTTATGACTTCAAAATGGTGGCAAGTTTTCGTCATGTTACCAACGAGGAGATGCCGAAGAGTTTGCTCCAGTGGCAGCTTGCTTTATCGGATGATAGCTTCTCGTGTAATTGGTGCGCGATCAGTGCTGCGAGTTGTCATTGGCGATCTGGCGAAACTTTATTGTGCTTTGTCCACCACAAATTTGTAGTTTCTGCTGCGCGATCGATGTTGACCTCCAGATGGTGAGATGCTTACGTGCACAGGGCCGACACCGAATGATTTTTGTCGACTTTGAAGGGGAGAACGGGGTGTGAGGTGCTCATTTCAGTCCTAGACAGCCACCGAATAACCCCGCTAACAACCATGATACGCCACTCGAAACCCAACACACGACCCTCTGCATCCCGAAGAAGCGGATGATGCCGACAATGTTTCGATGAAGAAGCGCAAGCCCGCTTATGTCGTCCGCAAGGTATTGCTAACGAAATGCCACGAGGCTAAACTATAGACTGATGTTACCAATATTCTATCCCATGACTAGCTAACAGTTACCTATACAGAGAAGGCTGCATGTGCATCCGCTTCACACACGCATTCATTTGAATCAAGAGTGGAGTGGGCGACGGGGACGCTCGTGGTGCTGAAGGAGGAGAAACTGGGAAATGCCTACGAGTGCATCATGGCACGTAAAAACTATTTGGAAGAGGCTCCGACCCAGAGTTCGTTGGAGCATTTTGAGACAGAGGGTGGTGACGTCTGCTGCATCAAGGTGACTGTAGCTCGTTTTCCTGGCGTGCAATCCCTCGAGCAAGTGTTCGATGCCTTCCGCTTCTACTTGTCCAAAATGGAGATTTGTATCACGGAACGACAAGGCCGCCTCACTGTCAGAGAGGACAACGATACGATCGACGGCGAAGCCTACAATGCAAGGATCGTCTCAAGGAAAACCGACTTCCTCACCACCGAATCCAACAGCGTCGTCTTCATGCACCTGTTTGACAAGAACCAGCTCGGACGAGAACCGTGCGCAATGATTGCGAGTGATTGTGTGGATGAGGATGAATTACACCTGTACCAAACCTCCGAACGTGCTCACAAGGACATTTCAGGCGCAGTCATGTTGACCGCTCAAAAGATGAGGAAGTTCGATGTCAGCATGGATGGTGGTGATTCAGCTAGCCATTCTGACGATAGCGTCGTGGTGACGATGCAACGTGCAGCCTTTTGAGGCTTCATCAGCCTGCTTTTCCTGTGTTCCCACTAACATTCCAAGCATTGGGAGCTGATATCGCGAACTGGGGCGATGTGATGATCAAGGCAGTGAGGGAGACACTGTATGGTCGAGGATGAGACCATCAACATTGACGAGCAAAAGAAGCGATGATTGCGATGCCTCTTGTCGTTCGTGCAGTCTCGTATTCAAGATGGAGTTTGCATGCACAGTCAGGCGTAGATGTAATCCTAGTTGCTTGCGTCAAGTGCAGCATTGTCGTGTGGTGTCGCGCTACCACAACGCTACTCATTCACACTCCATATGTGCGCAAGCCGACGCTGCAGATGCGACAGCAACTTTCAGTGGAGCAGCTTGGTAGTCGAGAAGCACGCTCCGTAATGTGCACCGTCGACTACAAGAATCCGAGACACTTTGAGTTGAGATGGAGATCCCTTCGTTGCATCCTGTCTTGATTTCCGCTAATAAACCCCTCGATTTCCGGTGCTTCGTTGTAGTTCCCACACAATAGCAAGAGCGAGGTGGGACCAACGTACGAAGTCTCGCTGCGCGTTCAACTTTCGACTTTTATTTCATTCTCTCTTTGACAATTAACATATTAACTTCCCCTTTTCAAAACCTCTTACTTGGCTCGGCCCGCATCAAATTCCTTGCATGGCGTCGCTCACTTGCTCTAAGTCATTTATTCTCTTGTTCGTCACACGGCGATTAAGCTTCGTTCCGTATGCGCCGTGGCCAGCATGGCCGGGTGTTCCAGCATTTCCCTCATGCTGCCGAACCGCTTGGTCGGGTCCACTGCCAACATGCGCGCCAGGAGATCCATCGTCGCTGCCGAGAAGAGGTGGTCCATCCCCCACAGTCGGAGCACCCCTCGACAGCCGACGGTCTTGACCAACTCGAACCCGCGGCACTCTGGGAACGGCAGTCGCAGCAGCGGAGAGCCCGTCAAGAGCACGAAAAACACGGCGCCGAGCGACCACACGTCTGCCCGGACCGGGTCGTACCACGTGCCGCTAACCGCCTCCGGTGCCGTGTAGTGCAGATTGCCAGCTACTCGGTCCCGACACAGCTCGTTGGCTTTGGTGGTGCTGGCTCCAAAGTTGCAGATCTTGAAGTCGCCTGTGCTGCTGATTAATACGTTTTCGGGACACAGATCTCGGTGGGCGATGCCGTTGGCGTGCAGATAGCGCAGACCTCTCGCGAGCTGCAAAATGCACCGACGAGCTTCCTGCTGCGAGACGCGGTTGGACGGCTGCGCTCCGAGCGCTCCTCTGCTCACCAACTGGGACAGCAAGTCCCCGTGCGGACAGAACTCCATGATGAGTCGGAAGGACTCGCTTTCGACGGTGGTGGCGAAGTACCGCACAATGTGACGGCGGCCGTCAAGGATGCCGCTCCGGGCCCTGCTGTTCCTGTTCCTGTGGAGACTGTCGAAGACTTCCGCTTCCCGTTCGAGCGCCAGCAGCTTCTGCACAGTTCGCCACTCTTGCCACGTGCGCAGACCGCCGCCCCGGTCTGAGTCGAGTGTGAGCGCGCGCACTTTGACGCCGACCGTGAGCGCCCCCGGGGCCGGTTTGTCCATGTCGACGGCGTCGGGCGGCACCTCCATGGAGCCCACGTAGACCTGTCTGCTGAGTCGCCGCGAGAGCTCCACGCGCGTGGGGCTGCGGTCGCTGTCCTGGACCAGGTTGGGCTCCGACGCTCGCTGCTGCAGAGGCGACCGGGCCGCCATTATCGTCGTGTTTGCGGCGCGAGCTCCGTTCTCGAGTGAGGAGGCCGTGCAATGATGGACTCGCGTCGAGAAGACGAGCCTTACGACGGCACGGCCGCCGTGATAGAGTGAGTGATTTGGGCCGCTTGCTGCTGGCCAGCGATGGATGGATGCACTCTGCTACTGCAGACGCTGTTGGTCATTTTCTCACGCTCGCTTTTGACGTGGCGCTTCTGCCTCGGCGCTCAGCTCAACGGCTTTGAGCCTTCGGAAAGCATTTGCGATCGCGGAAGAGGAGACGCAGAGGCTGTGCGTGGCGGAAGGAAGGCTGGAGAGCAGCACGAGAGCTGACTGCTCTGTGCAGAGCGACCAATTTTTCACGGGCTGTATCGCCGGCGAGAGAGCACTCGGGCAGACAGCGGAGCCCGCTGGTTGATACTTGTATCGCCATTGCGATCTGCCGCGGCAGACGAGGAGGCGCGAGCCTCGTCAATGGGGAGCGCGACCTGACGACACAGGGAAGATGGCCACCAGAGATGGCCAACGGCAGTTGGCTCGGGGTCGAACTTGCGGGGCGCGGCAATGCGATTCGGACGCGGAGGGTGCCCCGACTCGACCAGGAAGACGTGTGGTCTTGCGCGGTCGCATTTCTGAAGTTGAAGGTCTTTTGGATCGGATCGCCTCGGTGGGGATCTCGCTCTGATCCGTTGCCGAGGTGGACGTTCTTGCTGCCTTCACATGGACGTTACGCTCAAGAAGCCTCGGGCTTTTTGCGGTCGAGATGGCTGCGCCACAAGTTTCCTCGCCGCCTTTTTCGAGTTGCAGCAGCTGCATTTGCGGTGAACTCGGCTCGCTTGGAGGCAACGTCGTGGATCGCGCGCTTTCGTCGTCATCGAGGCTTCTCGTCGAGCAGCGATAGTTGCAGCCCGTGGGATGAGTGGGGGTGGTTGAGACAGCAGACGGACGGCGTGCCAAGCGACCAACAGCTTGCCGGTAGGTCGACCAGAGCCACTCGGAGTGACATGCGGCAGGGATATCGAAGGCGGCAAGACCAGGAGGAGAACGACTGGCTGCCACGCTGGTCTCTGATTCTCGGCGTTTCCCCAACGCAGAAGACCCGTCTCGAAAACACGCTCCCCAATCGCGTCGGAAAACACTTCGCCGGAAGAAGGTGCTGCTCTCGTTGCTCTCGAGCGTGTTGACTGGCCTTGCACAGGCGGAAATTATTCCCATCGCAAGTCGTTAATCGATCTGGACGATCTTTCGCTTCAACTCGGAACACGTCGGTACGGCAGTTTGGTCGTCATCGAGATCGACCCCGTCGAAATGCGTTTCCGCCTGTATTTATAGGGAGTTGATGCGGCGAGGTCTTCCACATGAAGGTCGTTCGGGGCTTTGCCGTGGCCCCATCGTCGACGGATATCCCCGCTCCAACTGAGCGCTAGCCAGGCAAATGGCGACGTCGTCTCTCCACGCTCTGGGACCGGATCCAGAGCAGCCACCGAGGACAGTACTCGGTGGAGCGCATGCTTGCGTTGGATGAGTATTATCAACGCGCGTCACTTCTTCGAGTCGTGGCGGTGTGCGTCTTCACGCCGTTCGCGTCGATCTTGGTGGCGACATCGACCGAGTGCGTTCCGCTTCGACCGACGGCCGAAGGACCGACCGCCAACTTTGTGTTTTGGACTCGTCACGCCTGCATGGTGACGCTCATTCTGCTTGGTCTCGGGATGCAGGGCAAGACGTGGATACCTGGCTCTCCGTTGACTTTGAGACGGATCGTCGGGATGTCGTGTGGATGTTCGTTCCTCGCCACTCTGCTGGACGTTGTCGTTGCCAAGTTGTGGGTGTTTCCAATCCCGTTCCTGGTGGTGCTGGGTGTTCCTGCTCTAGAAGTGATCATTGTGGTCGTGCTGCTTTCTGTTGTCGGCAGGAAAGAGCTCGCGGCTGTAAAAGATGGCTCGTTCCACCTGAAAAAGTTCATGAATTTGCAGTCGGCGCAGGCTTCTCTCATGTTGATCTACCCAGCTTTCCACGCCCTGTTCCTAGCAGTACCGAGAGGTACCATGCAAAGATTCCTGCTGCTTTTTCTTCCGGTGATGAACTTGGCGCTCAAGAATATGGTGGGGAAGTGCGGGGCGCACCTGGAGGACTGTCTGCCCCAGGAAGTCGTGTTCACCGTCGACGTTTTCGACGCGTTGTACACGACGATGTGCATGCGCACGGTGACGTCATTGCCGATGGTCTCGCTGGTGGTTTTACACACGGTCAAATTTGGCTCGTGGCCACTGCACGATCCACCAAGTGGCTCGAAAGTCGATGGCGAACGTGCTCCTCGACCAGCCCCGAGCTACAGTCAGAATGCTTGCGGATGCGGTGCTAGCTCTTCTCCAGTCGCCAGTAAACCTGGATCCTCCAGGTCTTCGCCAAATTCGTCTGCTTTCGGGCATTCAGCTCAGCATCTCGGACTCGAGCACGGCAATTTTGACAAGACTGGCAGCCCATGCTGTGTACAATAACGAGCGGAAAGGCTCGCAAGTGTCGTCCATGGCGCTGCCAAAGGCGAAGTATTTCTCAGCGAGTATGCTCCAGAGGTCGAGATCCTCGTCGATCCAGCAGCCGCACGAGTCCACCACTACAGTCGAAGTGATGCCGACCGCGACTGTCATGAGGTTCGACTTACCCGAAGACAAATTAAACAAAGTTGAAAAGCTGGACAAGTGGACGGTGGCTACCGAAACCTTGGGGACTGAACAACTTTTCCGTTCCAAGTCAGTCAACTCGGTGCCCAGATACTCGACCATGCCGAGCATTCAGCGCGAGAAAGCAACGCGTGAACTGCTTACGATGACAGCCGATCTACTGCCGATTCGATCCCCAAACTCATTATGGAGCCGACTTCTCCTTTCAGTTCGCCTGGATACAAAGCAACTCGCGATGACTCAAACAATGAGAGAAGTATAAAGCACCATTGACACTTATCTACATGTACAACCAAAATGTTTTGCTTGTTCAAAAGGAGGGTCGTTTGTGTGGTACAGCTCCTTCAATCCACTCGAAGCGAAACGAGAAATCCACGCCTACAGCAGCAATGGAGACGAGCAAAGAGTTAGAAAGCATAACGAAAGTTTGGCGTCCAGACGTCACTTACCGTAGTGCTCCAGCATGAAGCCCACGGCGAACAGGAGCCAGATGACAATTTTGCTCTGCACCAAGCGAGCGTGGGTCTCCAACACGAAGGCCACTTGATAGAGTGTGGAGACTCCGAAGCGGGTAGCAACAAAAACGTGAAGCACTAACAACATTCCAGTCTGACACGCCACGAAGGCTGCGATGACACTGAAGCGCTGCGTGATCTGGCTCGGGTTCTCCAGGTCGCTGCCGTCCAAGTAGTAAATGCGGTTCGGTAGCTCTTGCATCACGACGAGGTAGACCATGTAGATCATGGGGTGATACATTGGGCATACGCGATGAGACCGAGGTACTCGTTGTTAAATAGCAACTGCAGCGTCTGGTTAACGGCGACAGTGTTTTGCTTCCGGGACTCCTTCAGCACGTCGTTAATTACTGGATTGCCAGCCAACAGCAGTGGACGAAGTTTCAACGTCGTCTCGAGTCTCGTAGCAACCTCCGCGAGCTCTGCCAGTCTCCTGGTCGATTCGAGATGGTTGGCCAGTTTCCTACCGGAACCTTTTTGCTCTGGCGTTTGGTCTCCTGTCGGCTCAATCTGAGCGGATACTCTTCGAGACGACCCAGCTCGCGTTGAGATTCTACGAGATGCCGCTCTTGGCAAGCTCGATTGCAGCACAATCTGAGAAGAAGAGCCAGTCTGCAGCAATACTCGGGGGCTTTGTGTCGAAATTCGACGAGCTGAGCCGCCCTGCCCCGAAACTCGCCGCGACAAAGGATCGATTTGACCAGAGATCCTCCGTGGGATGTCTGCTTGGCCAGACATCCGTCGAGTGTACGAGTCAACTTGAGGTGGCGTGCTGGGTCCTGTTTGGTGAGAATCACGTCGAGATGGAGAGCCCACCAGTTCAGGCACTCCATTCGGACTCACGTCGTTCTCGAAGCTGTCGGTGTCGGACTCTCCGTCGCCGTCCATGTCTTTCGGTTGACTCAGTCGCTCTCGACTGTCGAGTCTGAAGCCGAGCGTGCTCAATCGAGTGCCGATCTGCATACTAATTCGCCTGCCTGCTTCGGGGATCATTTTGACTGCTGCTCGGACCCGCTCGATCAACTGCGAGTGCCTCCGTTTCGCTAGGATGAATTGATCGGCGCTAATCTCCGGCCCGATCATGGCATTCGACGAGAAGCGAGATCTGCGTTGAGCTAGCGACCGAAGTGCCGTGGGTCTTCTGTCATTGTTGTACACACACCGAGCAGCGAGAGCTGTCAACAAGTCTTTGTTGGCTTCGGAGACGTTGTGTTCTGCACACGACAGCAGACAGATCTGCCGTAACTCTGCTGGGTCGAGCTGGCCTGGCAACTGCAGCAATCTCAAAGTGGCTTGAAAGAGCGTCCCCATTGAGTCTTCCGGAGTGTCTTCCGAGTTTTCTTCGTCGGTAGTTGGCGTTTGCGAGTGCTGCTTCTTTTGCTGCCGTTGAGACTTGGATCGCTTCTGCTGCAGAGCTCGATTCGCCAAGGCAACTCGCGACCTTCGATCCATGCCGTGCAGGGCTAGCATCATATCAACGACGTTGAGAGTCACCACGATGGCGACCATTTTCAACGACTTGGCACTGCGCATGCATAAGGCGGAGTAGAGTGAGTTGAAGACGTCGACCGAGAAGACGATCACTTCCGGCAGTCGGTCTTCCAGGTGAGCACCACATGCAGCCAGAACGTTCTTCATGGCGATATTCACAAGCGTCAGTAGCGCCATCAGATACGGCTGAGCGGTCCTCGGCACCGCAACCAAAAGCGCTTGGAACGCTGGGTAGATCGTCACGAGCGAGCCTTGCGCAGCGATGAGCATGAAATATCGCCGCAAGCGGAAATCAATATCGGCGACGCCCCTGAGCACACCTCGCCCCAAAACGAGTCTGGCGATGCCGAAGCTGGCGACAATAATCACAGGCGATTGCAGCATGTTCATGAACGGCACGGGGAAACCCACGTTCGCCAGGAGCATGTCCGAGCCCGACGTGATGACGGCACTGAGCAAAGTGATAGCGATGATCGTTCTCATTGTCAAAGGGAGCTCGGAAATCCACGCTTTCGCCTGCATCATGCCGCTGAGTATCGTGAGGAACACAACGATGGTGTGACGGAGCCAAAACATGTAGTTGGCGTCGGAGCCGTCGACTGCCGGTCGTAAAGGAAGACACGCAGTTAACAACACAAGAACCAACGGAGACAAAGGCGTCAAGATGCACACTGCTGCTACCCGAATTGGTGACACGCGCTGGCCGTACTCTTCCAGGGCCAACATGCGCTCCACCGAGTATTGGCCACAGTGACTCACTTGAAGCTGCTCCCACAGATTGTAGAGCGGCCCCAAGGAACTGCCAAACACTTTTAACGTGCCGACTACGATCTGACTCGGCTGTCGCTCGTGAGGTGGCAGGTTGGGAGTCGCCTGTCGAACTTGTAGCAACATTTGAGGCTGCGGCACCACCGCCACGTCCCGCTTCCTGGGCATCTCGACCCAAAATCCCTGTGTTGGTCAAGATGCTGAAGTTGCTACTGAACAAAAGCAAATACTACGCCCGGGAATAGCCAAACAGTTTCTAGTCAGTTATCTTTGTGCCAAGGTCGACAAGGTAACAGGACTGGGCGTCAAGGTGGACATTACTGGGCTACCAGCTAACTATCAACTCCTGACGTGACGGACGATTTCGACTCGATCCATTCGAAGCGGAACGTGAAGTCGGCACCTGAAAGAAATAAAACAAAGTTAGTAAGGCCAAAACGTCAAAGGGAGTCGATAACACCAAAGAACGCACCGTAGTGGACGAGAGTCGACTGCACCGCGAAGATCAACCAGACGAGGAGTCTTCCTTGCAGAAGCGTAAAGTGTTTTTCCAACACGAAGGCCACTTGGTAGATGGTCGAGACTGCGAACCGCTTCAACACGAACACTTGAAGAGAAACGAACAGCCCAAACTGCAGCAGCGCCAAAATGCCAATCACCGTCATCCGCTGCTCGAATTCCTTCGCATTGCCAAAGTATCGGAAGTGCGTGGGATAATACAGGCGGTTCGGCAGCGTCTGCAGCACGGGCATATACACCAAGTACAAGATGGGGATGATGAGCTGCATGTACGCGATGAGGCCCAGGTACTCGTTGTTAAAGAGCAGCTGCAGCGTCTGCTTGACTGCGATCGTATTTTGCGCTCGAGTTTCCTGGAGGACGCCACTGATGACTGGATTGCTTTTGCGAATCAACGGAACCAACTTCAGCGACGCGTCCTGCCACAACGTAGGAACCAGAAACGTCGATCGAGACTGCGAGTGCGACGACTTTGCCTCCACCGTCGCACCAATCAATTGCGATTTCCTCGGAGCTGATGGTTGCGGTGTCAATGGAATGACTGGTGTCTCTGCGGCAGGAATCAAGGGTAGCACTCGGAAATTGTCTTTGTCCGAACAAATAGACTCGGTGTTCTCGATACTGCCGCGATGGGAAGACTCCGAAGCAAGCGATTCCCTCGCAGCTTTAGCTTCAACGTGAGTGCTGATCCACCGCGTAGTCGCTGGGATAACCAACGTGACTTTGCGTAGTCGTTGTGCGAGTTTAGAGGCTGGAGCTGGTGGCAAAAACTTGAGGGGACTCGGCACTTGTCCTTCCATGACGACTGACGCATATCGAGACTTGATCTGTCTGACCGAGACGGCCTCCATTGTGCGCCGACTGTTGTTGTAGACGCAGCGAGCGGCCAACGTAACGAGCAGATCCGAGTTGGCTTTCGATAAATTGTGCGGCATCCCCGACAGTAGGCGAATAGTTCGCAGCTCGCCAGGATCGAGCTGCCCAGGGGCCTGCAGCAATTTGAGCGTCGTTACCACCAACGTGTTGAGCAACTTGGAGCTGCCGCCTGCAGTGACCACTGAGTCGAGAACGGACTGCGTACGCAGGAATTTCTGCTGCTGGTGCTGCATCTGCTTGAAGGAGCGGCACGCTAGAGCAATGCGGGACCGACGAATCATCCCATGCAGCGACAGCGCCATCACCATCCCGTTGAATGTCAGCGTCACCGCGACCATACGCATCGAGTTGGCGCTGTGTAGACACAGCACTGAGTAAATGGAGCTGAAGGCATCGACGCTGAAGATGACCACCTCAGGCAGATTGTCTTCCAAATGAGCCCCCACGCCACCTGGAGATTTTTAAAGCAATATTGATTGCCGTCAGAACCGCGAGCATCCCAAATTGAAGACGTCCATCTACTGCTAGAAACGCGGCCTGGTAGGCCTGGTAGATGTATATGAGAGAACCGTTTACGGCTGTGAGCATCAAAGACCGACGAGCACGAAAACTTCCGTCCTGCACACCCTCCAACGGGTGAGGACCCAGCACCAATCGAGCTGCCACCACCCAGATCACGATTAGGATTGGCGTTCCAGTGATGACCCCAAACGGAATCGGAAAGACCCAGCACGAAGCAATCAACATGACAGCCGCTGTCATAACGATCGTAGCGATCGCTGCAATAATAAAAATCTTCGTTGTCGTTAGCGGCAGCTCTGGAATCCACGTCGTGATTTGTTTCATCCCAACGACCAAAGTAATCGAGACAGCGAGGCCATTTCGGATCCAGAAGATGTAGTTGTCCAGCAGCCCCATCTGGATCGACTGCAAAGGCATCAGTTCAATCAAAATAATCAGCAGCAGCGGGGTGAGTGGGAAAAGAAAACAAACGGCCAAGACCCGTAGAATTGACACCCGTTGACAGTATTCATCCAGAGCCAGCATGCGCTCTACCGAATACCGTCCGCAGTGGCTAACTTGGAGTCGTTCCCAGAGATCGTAGAGAGGAGCAAACGAGTACCTGTAGCCAAACATCGACACGGCTTGGACAAGATGACTGGGCTGCCGTTGCGGTGGTTCCGGTTCTGGTAGTACCGGTATCACAAAGGCCTCTCGTTTGCTAGGTAGAGACCATTCTTGCTTTGCTTTCACCTGGTTGTATTCGACTACAGGGGCTGCTTTGCCTTGTTCGTGGTTGTCCGTATTTTGTGGTGGTTCAGGAAGAACTGTAGCTGGTTCTCGGAATTTGGGGACTGGTGCGCTTCGTCGTGGCTGTTGGAGTACTTCTGATAAGCTCGCCCTCGAGTTATTGTCCTGGTCTTCGTGAAGCACGTAGCTGCCTTGTCGAAGTAGAATTCTCGGTCCTGACTTGGTAGGCGACTCTGCTTTGCGCTTCTCGAAACTCCTGTCATTGTCCTGATGCAGCAGCGACAGACTGTCCAAAACCTGTCGCGCTTCCGGAGATCCTCGGATCAGCTGCGAGAAGCTGCTACTGCGCTTTAACGGAGACCGTCTCGCCTCGGATCGGATTGGAACGACTTCTGTGGTTTCGTCTGTTGGGAGTTCTTCGTCTTCCTTTGTGAGGTTGGCAATGGCGTTGAGTGTTGGTAATTGGACCGAAAGGCCTCGAATGTTGTGCAGAACGCTGCTGCTCCTCTTGAACGGTCTGCGGACCCCTCCCAAGTGTGGGGCGACTGCTACTCCACGTCGTAGTTTGGGTCCACTGGGCAATTCCGGAGAGGAATTGTCGTTGTCTTGATCGACCATGATGCCTGTCGAACCACCAACTAAGGCCTTCAACTTTTTACTTTCCACCGGGAATAGTCGTGCAGTACTTAGTTGCAACAGCTTTCAACGGCGAGACGTCGATAATAGCCGCATAAGCCGCAATTGTGTCTTGCTGGTTTCATCGTCTCGAACAGCAAAGCCGAAGACCTTGGTTCGTGTAGGCACAGCTAAATACTTTGTACAGGGCAAGATGAGCGGAATTTTACTCGCTATCTGCGATGAATCCAAAGGAACCGGAACGTGAAATCGACGCCAAAGTGCAACAGCGTCGACTGGATGGCGAAAATGAGCCACGTGATTAATCTGCCCTCCACGAGCGTAAAGTGCGTCTCCAAGACAAACGCAATCTGGTAGTTCGTCGACACGGCGAAGCGAGTTGCCACGAGGACGTGCAGTACGATGAGCACCGCCAGCTGCAGAATCGCCAGGATCGAAATGACCGTCATGCGATCGATGAATTGACTCGCATGGTCCAGTAAGATGAGGTGCATCGGGTAGTACACTTGGTTGGGCAATGCCTGGAGCACCGACATAAAAAGCAAGTACAGCACTGGGATAAAGAACTGCGTGTAAGCGATGAGTCCCAGGTACTCGTTGTTGAACAGCAGCTGCAGCGACTGCTTGACTGCCTTCGTGTTCTTCCTGCGGGTCTCGACTAGAATGTCCCCAAGAATCGGCTTCGAGGCCATCACAAGCGGCCGAAGCTTCGCTGAGGTGTCTGGGTCAATGAACACAGTCGGCAACGGTGCCGGATCTACTGGAGGTTGCTTCTTCGGGGTCGACATTTGCCCTGAGATCCATTTGGACGACGCCTTGACCAGTTTTGCCATCCGTGGAGAGGACGGCAGTCTTGGGAAGCTGCCTACGCTCGAATTCGTATTAGACGTGGTCTTGCCGCTGGAAGTTCCACTGCGAACGCTGAAGGATCTCACCAAGCGACTATCAACACCGCTGCCAATTCTTGCGCTAGCTGCTGTGGTCAACAAAGCAGCTCGGATTCTCTGAGCCAGTCTAGAGGTGGGCTGCGGGGCCACCACAAAATGTACCGAGCCGAGAACTCGCCCCTCGATTGCTGCTGACGCATATCGCGACTTGATTTGCACCATCGAAATGGCCTCAGACATCCGTCGGTCATTGTTGTATACGCAGCGAGCTGCCAGCGATTGCAGTATGGCCGAATTGGCGTCCGAGAGTTTGTGCTGCTTCCCGGACAGCAGTCGAATGGCTCGCAATTCAGTGGAGTCAAGTTGGCCCGGAACTTGCAGCAGTTTGAGTGTCGTAGCCACCAAAGTCCGTAGCAGTTCAGGACTTCCATCCGCAGTCGAAGCCGACAAAAACGAGGGAGTGCGCTGGGCTTTACGTTGCTGCAGCTGCATGAGGAAGAAAGCCCTCGACTCCCTAGCCACTCTCGACCGTCGATTCATTCCGTGCAAGCTCAGCACCATGACCAGAATGTTGAGCAGGACGGTGACGGCGACCATTTTGAACGAGTTGGTTCCTCGCATGCAGATGACAGAGTACACGGAACTGAAGATATCGACCGTGAAGACGATCATCTCTGGCAAGTTGTCTTCGAGGTGCGTCCCGAGTGCCACTAACGTGTTTTTCATGGCCAGATTGATTACTGGTAGTAGAGCAACTAGCAGCAGTTGGAAGAAGCCATTGGACTCTACGAAGAGAGCCTGGTAGCCCTGGTAGATGAAGAAAAGTGAGGACTGCGCTGCGATGATCTGAAGGAACCTTCGGCCACGGAAATCTCCGTCTTGCACTCCTTCCAGAGAGTATGGCCCCAACACCAGCCGAGAAGCAATCGCCAAGATCATCGCAAGGGCCGGTGATCCGGTCAACGCGAGGAAAGGGATGGGGAAGACCCACAATTCCGCCACTAGCACGCCCAAACCTCCATACACAGCAGCCGAACTAACGGCAATGACCAGCGCCTGCTTGATGCTTAACGACAGCTCTGGGATACACGACTTGGCCTGCAAGATCATGCTCATGACGGTGATGACCACCGTGACGTCGTGTCGTATCCAGAAGACGTAGTTGGCGCCTGCTCCGTCGTCTGGAGGTCGTAACGGGAAGACTTCGATCACCACAATCACGAACAGCGGAAGCAACGGGGCGATCGCACACACTGTCAGCACTCTCTTGAAGGACGTCCGATTGCAATACTCCTCCAGAGCAAGCATCCGTTCGACAGAGTATTGGCCGCAGTGACTCACTTGGAACTTCTCCCAGAGATCGTATAGTGGCGCTAAGGAATAGCCGAACATGGAGATCGTCGCCACGATGTGACTCGGTTGTCGTAGTGGAAGTGGGGAGGCCCTAGAGCCTTCTGCTGCGTGTGAACTGCCTCCTCGATACTCTCCAAGTTTTTGCTACTGCGCGGGGTCAACACGCCGACCGGTTGGGGGACAATCACGGCCACTTCGCGAATGCTTCGAAGAAAACTGCTATGGCGAGGACGTTGGATACGAGCATCGGACACTCGAGGGGAGACGCGGATGTTGCGGAAGACTCTGCTGTCTCGTCGATGACCTTGGTCGGTGGACACACTAACGCTCAAAGCGCCCTCCATCGCCTACTCGTCCACGACAAGTGAGTGGTCAGGAATGCTACAAGACATGGTGCAGAAATGACGAGAATAGGTTGTGGTAAGACTTGTCTGGAGGAGGTTTCGCCGCAGTTCTCGAAGACGACAAGGCATGGCGTTGTGAAGAAGTTCATGCATGCAACAAATCAAAGTGCGGGCCCGTGACGAGGTGGGGGTAAGCAACTTCATCATCTAGAAGTCGTGATGACCAGTACTGCGTGCCATACCATCATCCGGGTACTTGTCTGCATGCAGTTCATGACCAGGTCCCTATTGCTAAACATGCAAGACTTTCTTTACTGTTAGGAATTGGTTTCTGCTATCAAACTACACTCGGATATTGCTTGTCCTGGCTAATAAATCACTGCTTCTTGTCCTCTTTCATCTCTCTTCCTCCTCCTCCTCTTCCTCGCTCTGCTGTAGTGCTGGATGGCTAAGCACACTGTCCATCGTCTGCAGCCGCTCGCTCGGGTCGAACTGCAGCATCTCGTCGAGCAGGTTCATGGTCTGCGGCTCCAGCTGCGCGTCCAGCCGCCACTGCTGGAGCACGCCCCGACAGCCCAGCGCCTTGACCTCGGCAAAGTCGGGGCTCGAGGGCGACGCCAGCTGCAGCAGCGGCGCGCCCGTGAGCAGCATGAAGAGCACGATGCCCAGCGACCAGACGTCGGCCGCCACGGGGTCGTAGCTCTGCTGCGCCACCACCTCTGGTGCCGCGTAGGGCGGCTTCCCCACGCAGCCCGAGGCGCGTTGGTCGGCCCTGGTGCTGAGCCCAAAGTCGCCGAGCTTGCAGCGGCCGTCGGAGGCCACCAGGACGTTCTCAAGCGACACGTCTCGGTGGGCCAAATTGCACTCGGTGCAGGAAGCGCAGCCCCTGGGCCAGGTCTCGCACGATGGCCAGAGCTCTGCGCTGGCCCAGTCGGCTCTGCGGCTGCGTGTGCATGAGGTGGCTCAGCAGGTCACCACCCGAGCAGTGCTCCATGACGAGCACCAGACGCGACTGCTGCACGAAGGCGTCGAAGAGCTGCACCACATTGGGGTGTCGGCGGCGCTGCCTGGTGAGCTGCGAGGCGGCCTGCCACTCCTTCCAGGGGCCGAGCAGGCGGCCGTCGGCGCAGCGCCGCAGCTGGCCGGCGCACTTGACCACGACCGAGCGGGTCTGGCCAGTGGCGGTGGCGGTGGCGCTGCTGTTGCTGTTGCTGCTGATGTGGCCCAGGTAGATCTGCGGCGCCAGTCGGGAGCTGACTTTGATCTGGCGGCGGGAATTCCTGGCGGGGCGGCTGCTATTGCTGCTGCGCGTGGAGGAGGTGGGGCGGCTGCACACCAGCGTGGCTGTCATGGGATTGTTGGGGTAGGCTGGGTAGGCTCGGCTCGAGCTGTGTGCTGTGTGTGCTGGCGGGAGAATGGCCAAGTGCCGGGCTTGTGACACA
Source organism: Phytophthora quininea (assembly GCA_011947345.1). Classification (NCBI taxonomy): domain Eukaryota; phylum Oomycota; class Peronosporomycetes; order Peronosporales; family Peronosporaceae; genus Phytophthora; species Phytophthora quininea. The sequence goes on from JAAVTG010000663.1 coordinate 155,795, forward strand.
AGTTTGTGATGGGGTTGAAGTAGGAGGCGCGCTCCCGACTCGTCTATGGGTCGTCGACGCACGCGTTCGGCGACGGGCCATTGCCACGTCGCATGATGTCAAGCCAACCGCGCGCGCGCACGTCGCCTGCATGGGCGGTGACGTCGCCCTCCAGCGAATCTTTGGCGACCGTCGGAACATTGTTGCCTTTGCTTGCAGCACAGTTCGCCAACGAACCAACTTGCCGCCAAGTCGTGGGTTGCACAGTGCCAGGAGAGAAGTGGCCGTCGAGTCGTTCGCGTTGACGCTGTACGTGTAGCAGCGCCGCACGCTGGGAAGCAGTGCCCGCAGCAGGTGGGAGGGCTGCTGCTACTCTGCCGTGACAAACCGTCTGCTCCCCGAGCGGATCCCGGTCTCCTTCTAGGACTGCTGACGGCAGTGCTGTCGCCGTCGGCGCGCTGTGCGGCACAGTGCCGTCGCCAAGGTGACTCGGGTGCCGCTGTACCTTCGATTGGAGCTCGTGCTTGGACGAACGCGCGCGCTGCAACAACCAGTGCTCAAATCCTGCGGGTGACTCACGTGCTTGGCGTGACGCACCGCGAGGCCCCAATCAGGAGGCGGGCCAGCTTCAACAGGGGGCAACTCGAGCGCGCTGGGCGTCATCGAGCAACCAGTTGTTGCCGCCAGCTTCAAGTTACGACCGATTTGTGCTGCTCTCGCAGCTCTGCCCAGTGCGGCAACAACATCTTTGCTGCTTGCCTCTTGGTCTCGGCTGCCACCACGCGACGCGGCGCGAAGATGGGCGGGCCTGCTTCCTTCCGGCTACTTGGCTCGAGATTCACGCACCGGAACGCTGCCGACCAGGTACTGTAGCCGACCAAGTGAATTTCATGTACTGGGGCCTTTTTGTTTATGTTTCTACGATAAGAAATTGTTATCGCTGTGTTCCAACACGAAGGTATTGGGAATCGGAAAGTTGAGCGCTTGGCTTTTCAGGGTGTTGTGAGAGTAGGAGTGTTTTCGCCATTCCAATCACAAAGTATACATATTATTCAAACGGTATATCGTCGGCACAACGACTTAATATTCGAGTTGGCTCTTTGAACGCGTATTTCGGATGAAGTTAAGACAATCGAAAGTTGGTGTCATCGAGAATGGGATCGACAGGCGAGGATACTTTTCAAGACAGATAAGATTTTACAGACTCAACCTCGGACTAGATATCTGCGTCTTGTATTGGTTGCTCGGGCTCCAATGTACAGCATTGATGTTCTTGCATCGCGGTATGTGATGATAACTACACCAACTTGTCAAGAGAAGTTTAAAATGCACTGCAGAGCAACAACAGTGCATCATGACCAATGACCACTTGCAGAGATCTACTCATCTGAATACTATACGCGCTGTCAGCTTGCAAAACATTCCCACTTCTTCTCAGCATTGGAGCAACAAAACAAACCCTCCAAAGCCAAATAGTAGAATTTAAGAAACTATGTTCTGCTTCCTTCCAACTCGCTCACCCGTAACGCGCCCAACCTCGTCGACTCACAAAGTTTCTGTCCGATCGACGATCTACATGTACAGTTCCTGGTCGGCAGCGTTCCGGTGCGTGAATCTCGAGCCAAGTAGCCGGAAGGAAGCAGGCCCGCCCATCTTCGCGCCGCGTCGCGTGGTGGCAGCCGAGACCAAGAGGCAAGCAGCAAAAGATGTTGTTGCCGCACTGGGCAGAGCTGCGAGAGCAGCACAAATCGGTCGTAACTTGAAGCTGGCGGCAACAACTGGTTGCTCGATGACGCCCAGCGCGCTCGAGTTGCCCCCTGTTGAAGCTGGCCCGCCTCCTGATTGGGGCCTCGCGGTGCGTCACGCCAAGCACGTGAGTCACCCGCAGGATTTGAGCACTGGTTGTTGCAGCGCGCGCGTTCGTCCAAGCACGAGCTCCAATCGAAGGTACAGCGGCACCCGAGTCACCTTGGCGACGGCACTGTGCCGCACAGCGCGCCGACGGCGACAGCACTGCCGTCAGCAGTCCTAGAAGGAGACCGGGATCCGCTCGGGGAGCAGACGGTTTGTCACGGCAGAGTAGCAGCAGCCCTCCCACCTGCTGCGGGCACTGCTTCCCAGCGTGCGGCGCTGCTACACGTACAGCGTCAACGCGAACGACTCGACGGCCACTTCTCTCCTGGCACTGTGCAACCCACGACTTGGCGGCAAGTTGGTTCGTTGGCGAACTGTGCTGCAAGCAAAGGCAACAATGTTCCGACGGTCGCCAAAGATTCGCTGGAGGGCGACGTCACCGCCCATGCAGGCGACGTGCGCGCGCGCGGTTGGCTTGACATCATGCGACGTGGCAATGGCCCGTCGCCGAACGCGTGCGTCGACGACCCATAGACGAGTCGGGAGCGCGCCTCCCTACTTCAACCCCATCACAAACTTGTGTCACAAGCCCGGCACTTGGCCATTCTCCCGCCAGCACACACAGCACACAGCTCGAGCCGAGCCTACCCAGCCTACCCCAACAATCCCATGACAGCCACGCTGGTGTGCAGCCGCCCCACCTCCTCCACGCGCAGCAGCAATAGCAGCCGCCCCGCCAGGAATTCCCGCCGCCAGATCAAAGTCAGCTCCCGACTGGCGCCGCAGATCTACCTGGGCCACATCAGCAGCAACAGCAACAGCAGCGCCACCGCCACCGCCACTGGCCAGACCCGCTCGGTCGTGGTCAAGTGCGCCGGCCAGCTGCGGCGCTGCGCCGACGGCCGCCTGCTCGGCCCCTGGAAGGAGTGGCAGGCCGCCTCGCAGCTCACCAGGCAGCGCCGCCGACACCCCAATGTGGTGCAGCTCTTCGACGCCTTCGTGCAGCAGTCGCGTCTGGTGCTCGTCATGGAGCACTGCTCGGGTGGTGACCTGCTGAGCCACCTCATGCACACGCAGCCGCAGAGCCGACTGGGCCAGCGCAGAGCTCTGGCCATCGTGCGAGACCTGGCCCAGGGGCTGCGCTTCCTGCACCGAGAGTGCAATTTGGCCCACCGAGACGTGTCGCTTGAGAACGTCCTGGTGGCCTCCGACGGCCGCTGCAAGCTCGGCGACTTTGGGCTCAGCACCAGGGCCGACCAACGCGCCTCGGGCTGCGTGGGGAAGCCGCCCTACGCGGCACCAGAGGTGGTGGCGCAGCAGAGCTACGACCCCGTGGCGGCCGACGTCTGGTCGCTGGGCATCGTGCTCTTCATGCTGCTCACGGGCGCGCCGCTGCTGCAGCTGGCGTCGCCCTCGAGCCCCGACTTTGCCGAGGTCAAGGCGCTGGGCTGTCGGGGCGTGCTCCAGCAGTGGCGGCTGGACGCGCAGCTGGAGCCGCAGACCATGAACCTGCTCGACGAGATGCTGCAGTTCGACCCGAGCGAGCGGCTGCAGACGATGGACAGTGTGCTTAGCCATCCAGCACTACAGCAGAGCGAGGAAGAGGAGGAGGAGGAAGAGAGATGAAAGAGGACAAGAAGCAGTGATTTATTAGCCAGGACAAGCAATATCCGAGTGTAGTTTGATAGCAGAAACCAATTCCTAACAGTAAAGAAAGTCTTGCATGTTTAGCAATAGGGACCTGGTCATGAACTGCATGCAGACAAGTACCCGGATGATGGTATGGCACGCAGTACTGGTCATCACGACTTCTAGATAATGAAGTTGCTTACCCCCACCTCGTCACAGGCCCGCACTTTGATTTGATGCATGGGTGAACTCCCACTGCATTCAAAGCAGAAAACATGTAACAGGGAGGGCGCCGTTCCACGCCACAACCAATTTTCAACTTAGCCTGAATGAAAAATCTTCGCGAAGTTGTGCAGAGCTAACCACAGTGTAAGATAACACTCCTGGCCAAATTAACCCCTAAGTTTTGGCTATAACTCGACGGCAACAGCGAATTTGGAGCTGCGATTTAGATAAATTGTTTCTGTCGCGAAAAGCGGCTTGTTGTTCGTGCTAACAACCTCAGTTTTGCGGTTTGAGTTTTGATCATCTACCTGGCCCAAACTTCCGGCCACCTAGCCACCATAGTGAATATTTAAGATATTTGTGGTGTCAGCCTTGAGAGCACCTCGTATCCAACCGTAGCGTTTGACGGAGTGCGGTCGCCGCCATTAGCCCTGTTCAGTTCACTTTTGTTTACGCCTAGGCAATTACATACCACCCTGGCTTAGCGATGAAGAAAGAGGGGCGGATTCGGGGAGTACGCGAGGGAGGATCTCATTTGGGCCATTGCTAAGAAAGTCAAGCGATCGAGGGATGCCGTCGAGCGCCCTCTTGCTGCACCTCGCTGCGGGCAGCGTACGCCGAAGCCGAAGCTCGTTGTGTTTGAGCGGCTGGCACGGCTGCTACTGCGGAAGCTGCAGGCGGCAGCTACTCCGCCGGCCAGCTCAAGGTTGAGTGTAACTGCACGTGCAGCACCCACACTATCAGGCGCAACCTTTTGGTGTAGACTGGCTAGTCTACACCAAAATGGAGAATATGCTGCCTCTCACGACAGCGCATAAAGCGCACCGCCTGGCCTGGGCAAAGGCCATAGTTGTCACGCCTCACGAACAGTGGGAACGGGTAATTTCCTCGGACGAGAAAAAGTGTAACTTGGATGGGCCGGATGGCCTGCAGAGGTACTGACACGACGTGCGGCGACCATCACGAAGGGCGATGCGGCGACAAAACGGAGGCGGGTCCGTGATGGTTTGGGGCGCTTTTAGTGCCAAGGGTAAGTCAAGGCTGGCAATACTTATCGTGGGACAGGCTTCGGCACAGTATATCGATACTGTGTCCGAATTTTGCTTCCCTACACTCATCTAAACTACGGTGTGGAGTTTATCAACGAGCAAGATAACGCATTTATTCATACCTCGGCGGAAACTATGGAGTTTTTCAAGGAGTAAGGGGTTTGACTGGCCAGCCAGGTCGCCGGACCTTAATCAGATCGATAACTTGTGGGCATTATTGGCCCGCAAAGTCTATCCTAAAGGCCGGCAGTACACTAACGTTGGTGGACTTACTAGTGCTATTGAAAACGCAGAAGTGACAAGTGGAATTGTTAAGCAGAAAAGTTACAAAAGCTCATGTTTGAGCAATGGGGGTAGACACTAGCGATGGACTTCACTCACGACACCAACAATCCTGGATATCACCTCAGCAAGTGGCGACCTTATAGCAACCGTATTACCTTTAAGCGACCTAATTACTGAGATGTTTTTTTACAATGAGCGTAGGTAGTTTAGTTGTAACTATTGCTACGGGAGAGCAATTCCCGTACTACAGTACTAGATTTGCGGTGTAAAGCGGGCACAATCGCGATGATTCTGGAGATTTTTCAGCAACACAATCCGACGTGGAAGTATGTTCGTTCAGTGGTCATCGATAAAGATTTTGTGGAGTTGCCGAAGCCGCCACGGCGGTCTAACCCGAGAACGTCATTTTCACAGAAGTGTTTTTCTTTCTACATCCGCTACTCCACGGTAGCGTACCCCACCAATCTCTCAGTGAATGTGCACCAGGTGACCGCGAGGGCTCGTTTAATGCCGGATTTAAAGTTTGTCAAGGAGATGCTGGATTCATACCCGCTGACAATGGACGAACCTTACCTTCGTGGGCGAGATTTGCAGTGTAAATGGAACACTACCCACCCACAAGACTACAGATGCAACTTCACCATACCTCACGACCTTACGACATCACTGATAGCGACCACCGACGACTACATAACCGATGTGTAGGACAATGTGAAGTTGACCAAAGAAGAAGTGAAAAGGACTTGTGAGACACATGGTAATCACGACGGACCCGCAACAAAAGCTATGTTCCTGGTAACACAGCATCGTTAAGTTATGGTTGCCGAAAAGGTTGGTCTAAGATATTGACAAACCACGTTGTTCATATTTTTAGGATTTTGTAAACTCCATGGCGTCTTTCTATCGCATTTCGAAGGAGGTCAATGGACTGGAGAGAAATATATTCCAGTAACGTGAATTTATAATCTCGAGGAACAAAGTATCGACGGTCATAGCGCAGCAGCAACTAATGCACGGCATCACGAGCTGTCGATTCAAATCATATCAAAATTCAGAACGGCCTATTTGCAAACTCGCTTCCAGTTGCCATCAAACCAACAATCACTACTATTTGTCCAAGTGGTGGGCCATTTGTGCCCAGATAAATGACTGAGTAACACTACCATCCAGATTTGATTGGAATACATTGTCGACGAGGCTGCAAATCGTTTAGTTTTGAGCCCCTATGTGACGGAAATTGGCTGGCCGAAGAAAACGTCGGAGCGCTGTATTTTTGATGTGGCCTTTGTTATCCTGCCAGTAAATATTAGTCGCAACCACTGAGGAGTTATGGTTGTCCGCCTACAGCATAAGCAAAACCCGAAGGCACCCCGTATACAAGCGTTATTGTACGAGCCACCTATTGACGCAGACTACCAAGAAGAACTGGAAGTGATCTGGGAGGACGAAGATAATTTCCTTGATTTCCTTGTGAGGTCGCATACCGATTCTGTTCCTGACCTTAAAACCCTTCCACTGATCCCATAGAGTGGGCGCTATCGCCTCAGCAATCTGGCTGGAAAAGCTGCCGCATTCTCGTCATTGCTAAAGTGTACTGCTATATCAACAACACGCGTATACGAAGCCCCAATTGTTCACGAGAATCTCGGTAGGGATTTGTTCATGCCTTCCAGCGTCCCGTGCATCTGCTGAAGATCGCTCAGCCATGAGCGAACTATTTGTCGAGCGAGAGCGGTGTTGTCTATTGGCCTGTCCAGCTATGGAGTCACCTTGTCGCTTTGTTGGTGGGGATCGATGCAAGCGTCGCCTGCCTGAGTGTACTGGACGCTCAAAAGATGAAGTCCGCTAACCTAATACTCGAGGATACTGTAGAAGCCAGATATTAGTACTTGAGGTCTCCTCTGCGTAATAAAAAATAGATGACCGCAATTAATTGGAACCGTATCTTGTTATGGCCGCTCTGGCGTCCTCTAAGGTCGCCGAGAGGGTTGCTTTAGCAGTATGGCTGCTATTAGCACTGACGTCGAATGGTAAATAAGGTCGCGGTAACTCCATTCATTATACGTGTGGCTGTTTTTCTTAACCCCACTTTTGACCTACTTTATCTGCCGCGCGTAAACTCTCCTGGCCGTGGCTGACCGGCCCTCCTGCTTCGAGTAGACGTGTGGTGTTGATGGCCGCGTTGGCGTCGCGATCCCAGAAGGATAACAGTGGTTGATTGGACGGTGCAACATGTTTCTGGTCTCCTTCGTGACGACGCGGCCTTCTCGTCTTGGTGCGGGTACGAGGCGTTCTCAAGGGGTCAGCAGCAGTAGACAGAGTATACTCGTGCGGAACTCGTCAACCGTCACCACGGTTGCTCTCTTTTCAGCGCCTTTCGGAATCCTTTGATCGGCACAGACGAATGGCCTTTCGATCCAGGTGGGCAGCTCCAATTGCTGTACTCCATCAGCACATCTGCGCTTGGCGAGCGCGTTCAGCATCTTTTCTTTCATTCGTTTCAGGAAGAACTTCCACTTCAGAAACGAGTGCGTTCGCATGAACCCCAACAGGAGGTGCATGTGCTCAAACACGTAGTCGCGACAAGTCAGGTAATCGCCGAAGCTGTTGTATTTAAAAGAGGGCATTATATCCATGAAGAATTTGTAGTGTTGCTCGCGTCTTTAAGGTTTTTGTGCGAGGTCCGTTAAGAGTTCATACCAGCAAGGTGTTGGTACTCTTTCGGATGGGTGCTTACAACTGCTTGGCCAGCACGGTGTCTGCCAGCACAAGGGCGTCGTCCTCCTTTTTTCGCTTCTCTAGACGTTGTCGAACAAAGTAGCTGGGGAGACCCTCTCGTATCATTTGCCGACGCACCATTTTCTTGTTGCGGTTTCTATGATTGCGCGCCCGTTGTCGCTCGAGGGCCGACTTGGTCGGAGCAATCTGGTCTTGAGAGACAGTGCGAAAACCCGGATCGATACCCACCTGCATATGCGAGGGAAGTGCTTGCCAACCAAGTCCGGATGCTCGTTCCTCTCGCCCTCTGTCGCCAACTCTGCTTCTGTCTTGTGTTAGAAGGACAGTCGCATTACATCTATTTGTAGGGGCTTGGCAGGCAAATTTGCGATGGGCGGTCTCCAAGGCGCCGACGACGAAGACACGACGTAAAAACCCTCTTGATGGTTTGGGAAGTCTGGCCACTGGCGCATGCGGAGTTGGCGCTGGCTCCGTTCTTCTAGAGGCGCTTGCACTCATGGCACCTCTCGCACGTATGTCTGGGGCTGCATCGCTACCGGCTGCTGGCGTCCCGGCCTTACCTGCCCTCGTTAAAAGCGAGATGCATTCCAAACTTGTCCATGACGGACACAAAACACCTCTCACTCTCATTACGCTTAATATACACATGTACTCTTCGCTCACACCCTCAAACTTAAGAAACCTCATAAATGCCACCACTGCTGTTGCCTTTGCGGGCTTGATGTTGCCGGCCGCCAACTCCTTTAAACCCATGTCTCTCTAGTCGGATAGACGGAAGATTTGCGAGTGATATGTTTTTGACTGCCGTTTTGAGAGGAGATACACATATTTAACGGAGCTTTCCGACCCGATACGACGGAATGGCTGGCTTACATGGCTTGCCTTTTCTCTAGACATGTCATTGGTCAAAACTTGGGATCAGATGCGTAGCGATTGGTTGATAATATCTATTAGATTTTTATTGGTTTTTACCTTCATCATGTTGTATTTGGTGCCCATTTCCGAGCACTACTATCATATGATCTTCGTCGCTTTTCGAGAAGTCTAATTAACACGGAAACAACCTTCCTTAATCAACGGTAGGCAGATTTATTGAAGACTGCAGCTCCGAGACTTGGCAAAACTGGGGCTGTCCGGTGGAGGAAGTCGTTCCACTGAGCCTCGGCGGAGAATTTCCCGGTGCGAGTCGTACGTTGTGAGGATCCTTCGACTTGCCTTGGCCACCTGAATAGGAGCCACCTCGGTCAGTTGCCGCAAAGGAGGCGGATCTGTGGCGGAAGACCATCCTGTCCGGTGGTCGGCTGCAGTAGACTATTAGATCGATGGTCTCGCGCTCATAACATTATGGTTAAAGTTCTCACCTCGGTCAGGTATAAGCGTTTGGTTAGAACTCGATGCAGCAGACGACATGGTCTTCACGCGCTCATACGCCAAGCAAAAGAACAACTACACGGAATCGCTATGGACCCGCTACCTTATCCACTTGAAATAGCTCTCTTCGGTTCATGTGGATGTCAACTCCCAACTGGTTTTAGCAACACTCTAGCCATGCAACCGTCTCGATATGGGGTGTATGTGGCAGCATATCCACTGGCTGCAAGTGCTTCATGGTGTAGGCTCCAGTTTCTCCGACTTCAGGTTTGGCCGGGGCACACAACGTTTCGAGGTCGGCAACCTGCGAGTGGGGATTGCACGAAACGTAGCAAATGTATCGCGGCGCCAGTCGACGCAACATCCTAATCAACTTTTGTGCAGACCGGCGCGCGGAGGGTCCACAATGACCATGTCGGGGCGAGCAGAATCGCCTACAATCTGAGCAAGCAGTTTGTCCTCATCCCAATTCTTTGCCAGGTCGACACTGAAGAACTGCATTTGCTCCGAAGAGTAGCCGTTTAGACTCGCGTTCACCTTTGCTCGCTCCACTGCTGCTTCCACTAACTCAAATCCAACGACTCTCTTTGCGTGGCCACCCATACAGATGCCGATGCTTCCAACGCCGCAAAGAGGTCCCACACGACAGGCTTCTCTGGCAAGGCCGCCATGAAGTGTTGGATCTCGCCGTACAGAATTCCTGCCTGGACCGAATTCGGTTGGAAGAACGAGTCGAACGAAACTTCAAAGCGATGGCCCAAGATCGAGTCCTCGAGGCTGGCTCGGCCATACAAAACTCGCTCCAACTTTGCGCCTTCAGTTTTGCCGCGATGGCGCTGCGCCTCACTATCCAAACTCTCGACAACCGAAACTAATTGCGGGGCACCTTCAGCTTCTCTCTCGTACTCGTGGACGAGATCCCCCACAAGAGTCTTGAGCAACACACTTTGATCATTCTCGAAAGTGGTCGTCACCAACCCAAGCATGATCTCAGCAAGACCATCGCCATTCACGCCTCGTCGAAGCACTATCTGCTTCAGAAAACCTTCGTGGGTAGTAAAGTCATACGCTTGGATGCCAGCGTCCTCGCATCGTGCCACCAATTGCTGCAGCAAACGATTACAGCTCGATTCCTGTAGCAGACACTGGTCAAGCGACAAAATCCTCGGATTCCACGTCACTCGCTTTCTGCGTCCTTTGCCTTTGCCGCTCATTTGCTTCGCTCTGCGCACGCCAACTGAAGGAGTTGGAAAGAGTCCGACCGTGAACGGATACCGAGGAGCTTCAACGTCTCCGTCCTCCTTCGGCTTGTCTTGATCCAGCAACCACCGTCCAGTACTGCACGTGAACTCCATCTTGTTGCGGTAGTGGTAAATCGAATCTTCTTGTCCACTTTCAACGCCCAGAATCTTGTGAAGTTGCATGTCTGGCGAGTGCTTTCTGTTGGTGAACAGCTCCTCAATCCATTTTTGCTTCTCGACCAGTTGCTGCTCGTACTTGACATGTTGCAGTTTGCAGCCTCCACAGACCCCAAAGTACTTTTCACAGAGAGGTTTTACTCTCTGCTGGTTGGGCTGGGAGACGTCTATTAGCTGGCCGAAGAGCGGCCAGGCATCTCGGGAGTCTTCCGCAGCAAACTTGTGTCTGGTCTGGACGTCTCGGTCCCAGATTTCAACCTGCACTTGGTCTCCGGGGGCTGCAAACGGTACCACCACCTGCATCTTCACATCTTGGTCGGAGGTGAAGGTGCCGATACCGTCGCCGTGCGCGTTGAGCCCGTCGATCGCCTGCAGTATGTAGCATTAGAATGGGTGAAACAATGACACATTTGCCCCAAAATGGATGGCTGGGAATGGATCAACATGCGTACGAGAGCTATTGTACGTTTGGCATTAGTCGGCGCAGACGTCGAGGCGGAAGCAGTCGAGAAGCGTCGAGTTATCGCGCGTGGAGCGGAGCGCTGCAGCCACCGCATCGTTTGGCCCGCAGCACCGGACCAATTGACCGAAATGTGTGATGTACACAATGTATCCATCCAATCTGTGCAGACTGCAACTTGTCTTTCCGATCACATCACATGGTAATCTGCTTCGCCACGAAGTTCACGAAGCGATTCAACAGTGACTGACCTTATAGCCGCGCTTCGAGGTAATCTGCTGCACCACGAAGATCACGAGGCCACGTACTCCAGTAGGCATTCCCATGTCAAAGCAAACAAACTGGAATCGTATCAGCTCTCTCTCTCACTTTGGAATTTACCACTCCCCGACCGTCGCCATGAGCTGCAACCTCCAACCGCCCAACATGCACTTGCTCAGCGACTCGGTCATCGGCTCGGTCGTGTGTCGCTCCAACTCGCACCAGCCAGAGTCTTCTTCAGCGCTGGGAAAAAGGACTTTGTGGACGACATGCTCAAGACGCTCACGACTGCACCGCTGACGGGACACAAGCGACTGCAGTCACCGACAAACAAGCCGCGGAAGCGCATGAAAGCTATCGATCTGGCTACCCCCAAGATCCGACGAGAACGGTGCCGAGCCAACCAAGAGCGATACAGAGAGAAGCAGCGCAAGTACACCGAGACCCTGGACGAGACTGTCAAGCAGCTGCGGGAGGACGTTAAGATCCTCGAGAACTGCAAGCTGAACGTCGCCTCCACCACCCCCACCAACGAATCCATCTGGTACATTGCGGCCGAGTACTTTCGGCTCTTTCGATCCGGCTACATGGTGTCTCTCACCTCCGAGGAGACGAGCAATGAGGTATTGACAGAGCCTCACGCACAGCTCGAGTTCCTGCGGTCCAATATGGTGCCGGACGTGACTGACGGTTTGCTGTGTGGAGCGGAGGCGATCCTCGACAACTGGAGACTCTTGTCGCTGTATTTCAATAACGTGGGCGTGCAGCTGAAGCGCCTGGAGAAGGCCCCTGGGAACTCGCTGGTTGCCACGACCGTCATCAGATTCACCATCCGCGAGAACACGCTGAAAAGAGTCTTCCCGCACCTTATGAACGGCAAGAAGGACAAGGGAGCTCTCGCTGCGAAACTACTGGACCGGCGTTTTGTGCTGCGTGGGTTGGTGCGATTCGACTGGGACGGCCGAACCAGACGCGTCGTCCGGATCGAGTCCAAGGCGGATCTGCTGCGTCCGATGCTGCGCATTTTCGGCAACCTCAAGGACGTGGAGACAGTGTTTGCGGACGCCTGCGTCTCACTTTGGTTCACGATTACGGCACGGTATGACTAGCAGCATATCCTCTTGGAACTTGTACATGATAGTAAACCACTTGTTGTCGAATGTCAAAGCATTCTGGCCGCACTATCGCGACGCACAACCAACAGCTGGGCGTGACTCATACAAAGTTCGGTGTCTACGAACCCTCGTGATCCCCACTTTCGCTTTCCTCATTTGCACGCAATCGATGATGACCTCACATAATTTCACCGCCTATACTGTCGCGAGAATCACGCGGCGTGAGTCGCTACTTTGGAATTCGCCGCCGACCGCGCCAGTCTTACGATGGCCAGCTCCCTGCAGCCACCCAACAGCCACTCGCTCAGCGACGACATCGTCGGAGGCTTGGTGAGAAGCTCCAGACCTGCTCTTTGGACGCACCCGCTGCGAACTTCAGACGCTGCTCCTAGCGGGTCGCCCTCTGTTCGAGGACGTTCTAGCGAGAGCGGAGACGCCACTCGAGACTCAAGACGTTGCCGGTCACAAGAGACTGCCGTCTATTGACAGAGTTGCAGACATCTCCCCTGTGAACAACAAGAAAGGACGACGAGACAATCAGGAGCAGCAACAGAAAGCCACCAACGGAGCGGCCAAGACCCGTCGAGAGAGATGCAGAATCAACCAGGCCAGATACAGAGACCGACAGCGGCTGCACGCGGTGGTGATGGAGGACAATATTCAGCACCTCAAGGGCGAGATCTACAAGCTGGAGCTCAAGAAACAGAGCCTCGTGGCCAGCACCCCCACCAACGAGAGCGTCTGGAACGTGGCGGCCGAGTACTTCCGGCTCTTTCGCCACGGCTACATGATGCCACCGATAGTGGAGCCTTCAGCCTACGGAAGTGTTTGGACGGAGACCCACGCGCAGTTGGAGTTCCTCCAGAAGACGATGACGTTGGACGTGATGGACGGGGATTTGTGCGGTGCCGAGGCCATCCTAGAGAGCTGGAGACTGCTGTCGCTTTACCACAAGGACGTAGACGTTCAATTGCGGAGACTGAATAAGGGTCCTGGAGACTCGCTGGTCGCTATGATCTCAACCAGTTTGACCATCACGAACAACACACTGCAGCAACTGTACCCGCACTTGGCTAGCGACCAGTACAAGCAGAATGAGTTTGCTGAGAAGCTACAGGGTCAGCGAATCGTGATGAAGGGATCGGTGCGCTTCGACTGGGACCAAGTCCACGGTCGCGTAGTGCGGATGGAGTGGAAAACAGACATGCTGACTCCCATGCTGCGGTTGCTGGGCAGCCTCAAGGACGTGGCGCTGGTGTTTGACGGAGCATTTATTACGCCAGAGTGCAGAATAGTTTTAAGCGACCGTCGTAGCTAAGGAGGGAATGGTATTCAGTGATTTACACGACAAACTTTAGCTCTGGAGACAGCGCTGCTCCGCTGAAAACTCGAGCCACGGCTCGGAGGTTTCCTAGCACGCCGAGCATCGGTGAGAGCAAGTCCGCAGTGGATTCCATCCTCACGACTCGCCCGTTGTTGTTGTCCCAGTCAATCCGGACGGACCCGCGCACCACAAACCGCTTGTTCAACATCTTCAAGCCAACTGCCGTCCATTCCTCGCGCTCCACCAAGTGGGGGTACACGTACTGGAGCGTGTTCTCCGTAATGGTGAGACTGGTCGAGGTCTTCGCCACTAGAGACTCTCCCGGCCCCTTCTCCAGCCGCTTGAGCTTCACTTGCAAGTCCTTGTGGTAGAGCGAGAGCAGCCGCCAGTTCTCGAGGATGGCCTCGGCACCGCACAAGTCTCCGTCCGTCACGTCGGTCGCCATGGTCTTTTGCATGAACTCCAGCTGAACGTGAGAATGACACGCACTCTTCACGTCCGAGGCCGGATCCATCAACGGCACCATGTAGCCGTGGCGAAAGAGCCGGAAGTACTCGGCCGCGACGTTCCACACTGTCTCGTTGGTCGGCGCGCAGCGGATGATCGTCATCTTGTCGACCTCGCGTTTGTAGATTTCCTCCTTGAGCTGCTGGATGCTCTCTTGCAGCCCCACCGCGTATTTGCGCTGTCGGTTCCGGTAGCGAGCCTGGTTGATTCGACATCGCTCCTTCCGAGTCTTTGGCGCAGGTGTCGTCAATGCTTGGCGGTTGACCGATGAATCATCCTCGGTTTGCTCGAATTTGGGTCTCTCGTCTGCCATAGCTTCATAAGCTCGTCGCTTATGACCCGCATGGACCCTCAACTCGTCCCCGTCACCACCCCAGCGATCAGTTCAAGCGACTGAGGTTTCGTCGGATAGTTCGACCCCCAGTGCTTGACGACGCTGGAGCGGCTGTAGGGGGACACGCTGCGCTGCATGACGTCGCCAATGACGACGTCGCTGAGGGAGCTGCTGTTCGGTGGGTAGAGAGCTGGTCGCCATGGTTGTGCTCGGCACCTTGGCGGATGAATGGAAAGTGGGGCTGCTGCTAGTCACGAGCTCATTATCGCATCTTTGGATGACACCGTCTGGTATGCAGCTGTCGCGTGAAGGCACTGGGCTGTCATCGCTGATCGCGATCCCACACGCTTGTTGCGTTATTGAGTCAACTTGGATGTCGTGAATCCGCAGACTTTCTGCACCACGTCACGTTGGCGTTGTTCATCTCAACAAGCAACACATCTGGCTGCGTGCCGTCGAGGTAAAATTCGGATCAGCGCAAGCAATGATGCCGAACGCTCCTACGCCACGTGGAGTAAAGCTCGCTAGGAGCTATTCGCAGTCGTCTCTCCGTTGGACTCTACAGTCAGGAGAGATACAGGCTCTGTCAAACCACGATTCACGCCATCGAGGCTTCCTAATAGCTGCAGCATTAGCGCTCGCTAGCATGTCAACCCGGGACTCCATAATCGCTGATGGAGCAAAGAACTGCCGAGCTGCCACAGCTTCAGGTCGCTAACCAAGTGAGGGTTCAGGTGCCGTAGCGTACTCTCTGTGACTGTGAGACTCAGTGTGGTCGTGGCGACGAGCGAGTCTCCAGGACCTTGCTGCAGCCTCTTGGGATGGAGATGTAAGTCCTTGTGGTGGAATGACAACGTTTTCCAATGCTGCAGGATTTCTTGTGGACCGCAGAGAGTTCCGTCCGTCACATCCACTGCCATTGCTCGTTGGAAGAAGTCGAGTTGGGCATCACGCCGCCCCGGACTCGGTATTTCGTTGGAGATGGGTGGACAGTCGAAAGTACTCGGCCACGACACTCCACGCCGTTCGGCTTGTCGAGGTGCAGCAAATAGCCGCCTGCCTTCGGATTTCGAGGTCATAGACTTCATCTCGCAGTTCTTGGACGTGGTGTGCCAGGCCCTGCTTGCTCCTGTAACGAGCTTGGTTGCGGCGACCTTATTCTCTGCGGTGTGCGATAGCTTCGGCAGTGTTTATCAAACCCATTCGACTTCGGTAGCGCCTCGGTGCATCGGAATCCGACTCCACATCTCTGCTTGTGCTGCTGCAGTCTTCGTGGATCCAATTCAAGTAGTTGTTGGCCATAGCCACAGTACTTGAGTGGGGAAAGGAATTGTGTCGATCTGCGCTCCCGAGTAGCGTTTATAGTGATGACGTGCTTGTGAGCAAAGACGTCGACACAACTTGCCGGACGGGAAGGCCTGGGGCTGTCTGCACCGTATCCCCGCCATTCATTGAGACAAAGAGTGTTCATCGCCATCTTCTGCTCCGTTGAAGCCGTGGCGAGTTTCACGAATCGCGAGCTCTTCGATCTGGAGCGGATGGTTGCATCCATCGATCACGTGACGTTCTACTCACTGGTTTGAGCTCTCGCCATCCTTGTTCACGAGCTTGCTGTCGCTGCGGAGGGGGTGGCCTGGTGGCTGTAGATCTAGAGCAACCGCTTGGTCTTTCATTCTCCAATCGGTAGTCATGGACAGCTCCCTCTACCCGCCCAACCGCCATTCCCTCAGCGACACAATCGTCGGTGGTATCGTACAGCCCAAGGACCATCGATTCGACTATTCGAGCGAGCAGTACTTCAACGCGGCTTCCCCGTCAAGCCCTTCCTTTCATCGGCCAAGTTCTATTGCGGTTCAAGACGAGGCATCGGAGCGAAAGCGCTCGACTCAGCTCCAGTCTTCGGCACCGTCAAAGCCGCGGCTAGAGTTTGCTCAGCGATCCAAGTCGCGTCGGGAGCGTTGCAAAATCAACCAAGCTCGCTACCGCAATAAGCAGCGCCAGCACGTGGAACATCTCGAGAGTGGCGTTCAGCAGCTACATAGCGACATCGACGCTCTCCAAGCTAGGAAGCAGAAGCTCGTCCGCAGCGCCCCAACAGGCGAGGAAATGTGGAGTGTGGCGGTGGAATACTTTCGACTCTTTCGACACGGCTATACGGTGCCTCCCATTGCTACGAACCCTGCGACCAGCATCCCAGAACGGTCTCAACTCGAGTTCCTTCAGGCAACGATGGTGCCCGATATGGACCACAGAGCCTTGGACATTCTGGAGCAGTGGAGACACTTCTCGCTTCACCACAAGGACGTCAACTACCGGTTGAAGCGGCTGGAGCGAGGTCTGGGCGATTCACTGAAGGCCACGACAACCACCAGCTTCACTATTACCGAGAGCACATTGATGAACTTGTTCCCGTATTTGGGGAGTTCTGAGGACGACAACGATGGCGAGTGGTCACAAATTGCCAAGCGACTGCTAAACCGGAGGCTCGAGGTGCAAGGATCAGTGAATTTCCACTGGGACAGCGCTCGTGGTCGAGTGATGCGGTTGGAAACACAAAGTGATCTGTTGTCGCCGGTGCTGAAGCTGCTCGGCAGTCTCCAAGACGTCGCTGCTGTCTTTGACGGCGCTCTCATCACTCCAGAATGCAAACTACTCGTTAGGGGAAGGAAGGCGGCAATGGCAGCCCAGCGGTTGACTCGAAGTGTCATGCATCACGTGATCCTTGTTGACGACGCCGTCTCTCCTCGGATTTGAGGCGACATCGATGATGGCGAATGCTGACTGCGCGCGCGATCAACGCTGGCAGGACGTTTTGTATGGACAGTGCATGAACATAGGGCATTCGCGGCTCGCAATCGACGATGACCCAAAATCTAGCAAATAGATAACACAGCTGTGAGTGACCTTGCCAAATTGAAAGAAATCCTCCTTCATCTACTTCGTTTAGCTCGACCACCACGTTGTTCGCTGGTGGGTCCGCTACTTGCAGTGGTGATGCCCAATCGTGCTCTTGAAGCGCTTGAGCTGAGACTTAAACTGCTGGTCGGTCCGCTCGTTCGACTGCCCGGCGTCGCATCCGGATAAACTCCTTTGACATTGAAAGTCCACTGCATCTCCTCGGTGGTGATCACAAGCTGTCCGGACTGCATCTTGCCATAGCCAGTGGGGGTGAACGAGACCACAAACGACGCTCCGTCCTCGCTCCCGTACGGGGGCAGCTCTCCCTCGCTGGGATAGACTGTGAATGCACTCGACGAGCCGATGGAGAACTCTGCCTGGAACGCCGCCGACTCTCGAAACTGGTTGCGAAGTTGGAAGCCGACGCTGGACGTTTGGTTCAGACTCGACTCGATGGAGAGCACGTCGTCTACTGGCGGGTCGCCAGCATCGAGAGCGACGTCAAAGCGCCACAGTCCGCCACTTTGTTTCTTAACCAACAAGGCGATTGATCCTCGATATGGTCGCAGCGGCTCAAAGCGAATCGTGTACGGGAGACTGAGACTCGGTCGAGAACTTGAGAGCAATGGCAACGGTGTCACAGTTAACGCCCGCTCGATGGCTCTGGCAGTCGCCATCGGGCCAAATCGCTCTGCGTCGATGTCCCATTCCACCGTGAAGATTTCGTTCTCCAAGTCCATTCCATCAGGAGCGGCGAGCAGTTCACACTCAACGCGCTTCTCAACGAAGTCGCGGGCTTGACACGCTAACGTTGCAAGAACTCGAGGGTGGAGAGGAGCTTCAGCTACGCCACGCAGCGGATATCGCCACTCAAGCTCCGCGTACTCGTCTCCGCCGTTGACAATGAGCTCGGCTCGGGTCTCACTCACTACACGCGGTAAAAACGAGATGGGAACCTGAAGCAGCCCAAAGCTCTCGAGGAGTGCCCGCTTCTTCTTGAGCAGCATGTCGAACACTGGGGAAGCAGTGGACGCTGGTTTGGCCTTTGACGAAGACGATTTCCCTTCCTCTTCAGTCACAAGTTTCACGTCGACACGCAGGGGAGCAGCGAAAGGATTCTTGAAGGCAAACAGCGTCGAAGCTGCTTCTTGAACGCGCGCAGTCACCACAAGAGGTTTCATCACACTGGGAGCTCGACCTCGACCACGAACCGTAAACTCCCAATCACTCGCGACGTCTTTCTCGAAGAAAACGATGCTGGTACTCTCAAAGTCGGACAGTGACGACGGCGTATACTCGACAATGACACTAGCTCGACCGAACGGAGACAGCAGCACCCGAGTTGGCACTTTGGTCGAGTTGGTTGCAGAATTTGAGCCTTTGATGGAGAAATTGCGTGTGTTGCTGATGCGGTACTGCAAGTGAAGCTCTTGGTTGCTCGGGTTCTGGATCCACAGTGGCTGTGTGCAGACGTCCCCGACAGCACACGACATATCGTCGAGCTCTTGTGGTGCTGCAGACTCGGCGATGAGCTTCAGTCGATACCAAAACTGCCCGATAGCATCGCTGGAAAATAAGATTGCTCCTTCCTCTCCGTCAGTAACCAGCAAAGGCGAGTAGACCAATTCGTACACTCCAGACTGCTTGGCTTCTAGTGTGAACGTAGCAGGACCGAGTAGGCCGCGACCTTGGAGCTCGACAGCGAAAGTAGTTTCACTGTCCAAAGGATTCGCCAGACCAATTTCCACACCCACAGCTTCTCGTACAGGAGCTCTCATTTCCAGCGTGGTCTCTGGCTCTGGCGGACTAACCGAAGCCTCCACCGTGTACCACAGATATTCGTTCGTTGCTTCGTTCGTGAACGTCACCGAACCAAAGTACGACCCACTTACCAGAGGGCTGAACGTCAGGGGGTATATGACTTTGCAGGCTGATCCGCTACCGCCAGGAACTGTAATCGTGGAGGCCCCAACAACATCTCGTAAATCGGACTCGACCTTGAAAACCTGCGGGGCATTTACGTCTCCACCAGGGAGAGCAACCACGTCGAAATGGTGCAAAACACTAGCACGAGCTTGACACGACAGCACGACGTGGTCCTGAGCAAGCGGTTCTTCGCCATAGCCGCTCAGTTCGAACTCGAATTGCTGCTGTGTCGATGTGTTTAAAAGCACAAAAGTTCTGGTCTCGTGGTACATCCAAGACGGCGTGAAACTCAGTGGATAAGTCGCCGACCTCTTGGCAGGAACTACGAGACTCGGTGGGCCTGAAAACATCGACGCAGGAGCTTTCCCGTTGCCATTTGTGGTCGGAGCGTCAGTGTTGCCATTGCTGAAAATCGCTTTGAGTGACCACGTCGTATCCGTCGGGTTGGAAAGAGGGATCTCTTGTACGATAGTGTGTCGAGCTGGGGCCACAAATTCAAGTTGGGTCTTGATGTTTGGCTCTTTGACTTTCGCCACGAGGTCGTACACCCGAAGCTCGGTACTACCACACGTCGTGTTGCGGGACCGTAGCAGCAGTTTGCAAGCATAGCGACCTGCTCCTTTGGCTGGAAGTCGATGAGAACACTATTTGTGCCAGCGAGCGAAGACCGAGGGGTGCTAAGTCGTGCTTGGTTGGTTTTCAGAGGCATTTTCGGACCCGAGCTGGTGTCGTTGCCAGACCCGTCGGATCTTCCCGACACGGGCATTTGTTTAGCTGTCCCAGTGGTTAATGTTAACTCTGGGAGTGTTGCCGAGAAGAACGGAGAGTTGAAATCCACGTGGAACCTCGCGTGGTGGGTCTCTTCGCAGCGTTTGAGACCGTCTTTCAGTTTTGCTCGCAAGTGGCCACTAGCACGCTCAACAAACACTGTCAGTGCACGAGACAGCAGGGGTTCTTGATCGGGATTGTCAGCTCTCGGACGAATCGGAAGCGGGCAGCTCCAGCCCCAGCTCCACCGACACTTGCAGCACTGGATGCCTCACATTGCATTTCCATCGTCTCAAGACTGGCAGGAAGGTGCGCGACAGCATGAACTTCGTACAGGAACTCGCCAATGTTTTCGTCCAGGAACAGCAACTGGCACTTGTAGTTCCCGGGAAGCAGCGGAAGAAACTCCAGCTTGACTTTGGCGGATCCGTTCTTGCGGATGGAAATTGTAGCCCCGTTGCCCAGTCCTGAGGCTGGAACAGGCAAAACACCACCTTCTACAGCCGGCGAGTCTTCACCGTTGAGCATACTGCTGCTGTTGCTTCCGGACGTACCAAACTCTGGCAGGTAAAACGGCTGCTGAGCACAAACACACCACGCAGAATCCGAATCCTCTCCACGATTCTTCCCACCAAGTTTCCTTTGGCCGAAAGCAGCAACATCACTCTCGTTGGAAGAGCTCTCAACTCCTTGCATTGGCGGCCGGTCCTGGATAGAACGGCGTCGTCCTTGTGACGATGGCAACACGCCAGAAACCGAGATTGATGAGCCGCTTACTCCGCCATTGCCATCACTTGATACCTGCTGCTGGGTCATCGACAATTTGAACGACGCGTTGGCTGGGAATTGGTTCTCGATCAAAAGCTCCTCCACGCGCTTCTCGTACGTCTTTGTCTCAATTTGAATGACCCGCACAGGCTTCCTCGACACGATATTCGACTCGAGCAGAAACACCATCGTTGCTCCTCCTCCACCCATCGAGGAACCGCCACTTAGATCTCCTCGAACCGCTTGAAATACCAGTCTAGCCGTCACCTTCCGTGAGAATCGCGGGCGGAAAGTGACGACAAATGCCACCGTTTTTCCAGGATCCAAGACCAGCTCGTTCGACTCAATAGTGAACTCACTCGCGACTGCACTGGTGTCTCCATTTCCCCCTACTAACCCGTTTGAACCGACAGAATTGCGATCGGCTCCATCCAGGAAAACGTGATAACGTAGCGGCCGCGCACTTGGATTCTTCAGCTCGATGCTCTTCTCCATCACTTGGCCCAAGCCGCCGCGGAATTCAATCGTAGCTTTGGGGATGAACTGCGGTAAGGTTTGATGTAAATGCAGCAACAACAGCAGAAGCTCGCGTCCTGTATATTGGCGCAAAAATCGCGTCGCATCCAGACCAAAGTCCAGTCCAAACGCACCGAGAGTCTGTAGCAAAATACTCGCTTGGTGTTGCAACTGCGAAGCTGAGGGAGGACGACGAGATCGAGAAGTGGCGGAGTCGGTGGCCCACCGAAAGCAATGATACGCATCCTGGTCGACTGAAAGCGTCGGGATATGGGCAGCTACGATGTGGAAGAACCAGCGTCCGTCGCGTAAATCGCGGCCAATGTCAAGTAGCTGCGTTTCAAGAAGATTGCCCTGAGTTGTTGGGGGCTGCATAGTAGCAGGGTTTTGTGGCTTATGGAACGCTCGAATTCGGTCGCACAGCCACTGGATTAGCACCATCTCCGCCTCGCTGTAGATGTTGCTGCCTTGACAAGCTCGTCCTGCAGAATTTGAAGATTTCTCACCTTTGTGCTTGTCATTCCGAGTGACCGGATTCCCACCAGAAGGACTGTCGCCATCGCTTTGAACCTGTTGCTGGTACCCTCTCCACGTTATTCTCGAGAGTAGAAAACACTTGATGACCTGGTAGATGACCTTCATCCAGGCATTGGAACTCACTGATGGGAATTCATTCGTCAACACTCGACGTCTCGTCACAAACGGAAGCATTGCGATTGAAGGTGAAGACAACAGAGCAGGGTCGGCTTGCGGATGTTCGCAAGCTCGTAGATAGAACTCCTGTGCTAGCAAGTGCTCTGGGTAAATGTCGTGCACCATAGCGCCGTAAGATCGAAGAAATCGTAGTAGCTCCACGAACTGGTTCGTGTACTGAGTCAGCTGGTCTTTCTTCGTCGGGGGAGGAGTTGATGCTGCTCCACCATTTGCATTTGGTTTAGCCCCAGCAGCAGGAGTCGAGTTGGCCTCAGCCTTGCCGTTTTTGCGTTTGCTGTTCGTGCTAGCTCCACGTAGTGAAGGGACAGCCAACCCACCAGGCTTCTTAGTGCAGATCATGTCGAGGAGTTCATACAGTGGACGGCCGGCGGAGTCGGCAAAATCCTCAGGGAATCGAACCACCGGTGTACGAAGGAAGTTGGCGTTGAGATACTGCATCACCAGCTCACTTTCTCCGTCCGCAAAGGCAGGGGAAGAGTTTGATACCATCGCACTCGAGTTGTCGCCATTTAATCCGTCGACGGATCAACTTCCACGACGCCGTTGGAGTTCTGTGTTGCTGACTCCTTTGTCGCTTTCTCCAACTCGGCTTGTGCTTGTTTGGAGGAGAGTAAGTAGACTGGAAACCGACCCGATCTGTGAGTGTAGAATTGATAGTCGTTTGAAGGTTTTCCGTCACTCTCGATGCTCTTAGTACTAGCAGCCCCGTCCTCGCTTGCTTCGCTTCTTGACGACTCTTTTCGACCATGACGAGGCGACCCATTCGATCCTTCGAGTAGCTCTCCAGCAAGACCATGCGCTTGAAGGAAGCTGTAGTTGGTGAACAAACAGTTCTCTGCACAACCTGCCACCGCTAGTGCGAATGAGTTGCCGTCGGAGTCGAAAATTCGAGACGGCGTTGAAAGCCACGCTGGTGTTGCTGGTAAACCTCAACTCTACCGGAAGACTCGGACATGCCATACTCAGTGTCTTGCCCCGAGGAAATAACACACTCAATGGTGCTCGTGCAG
>JAAVTG010000664.1:0-32923 GCA_011947345.1 Phytophthora quininea
AGCCCCACCGCGTATTTGCGCTGTCGGTTCCGGTAGCGAGCCTGGTTGATTCGACATCGCTCCTTCCGAGTCTTTGGCGCAGGTGTCGTCAATGCTTGGCGGTTGACCGATGAATCATCCTCGGTTTGCTCGAATTTGGGTCTCTCGTCTGCCATAGCTTCATAAGCTCGTCGCTTATGACCCGCATGGACCCTGTTCCCCGTCACCACCCCAGCGATCAGTTCAAGCGACTGAGGTTTCGTCGGATAGTTCGACCCCCAGTGCTTGACGACGCTGGAGGAGCTGTAGGGGGACATGCTGCGCATGACGTCGCCAATGACGACGTCGCTGAGGAGCTGCTGTTCGGTGGGTAGAGCTGGTCGCCATGGTTGTGCTCGGCACCTTGGCGGATGAATGGAAAGTGGGGCTGCTGCTAGTCACGAGCTCATTATCGCATCTTTGGATGACACCGTCTGGTATGCAGCTGTCGCGTGAAGGCACTGGGCTGTCATCGCTGATCGCGATCCCACACGCTTGTTGCGTTATTGAGTCAACTTGGATGTCGTGAATCCGCAGACTTTCTGCACCACGTCACGTTGGCGTTGTTCATCTCAACAAGCAACACATCTGGCTGCGTGCCGTCGAGGTAAAATTCGGATCAGCGCAAGCAATGATGCCGAACGCTCCTACGCCACGTGGAGTAAAGCTCGCTAGGAGCTATTCGCAGTCGTCTCTCCGTTGGACTCTACAGTCAGGAGAGATACAGGCTCTGTCAAACCACGATTCACGCCATCGAGGCTTCCTAATAGCTGCAGCATTAGCGCTCGCTAGCATGTCAACCCGGGACTCCATAATCGCTGATGGAGCAAAGAACTGCCGAGCTGCCACAGCTTCAGGTCGCTAACCAAGTGAGGGTTCAGGTGCCGTAGCGTACTCTCTGTGACTGTGAGACTCAGTGTGGTCGTGGCGACGAGCGAGTCTCAGGACCTTGCTGCAGCCTCTTGGGATGGAGATGTAAGTCCTTGTGGTGGAATGACAACGTTTTCCAATGCTGCAGGATTTCTTGTGGACCGCAGAGAGTTCCGTCCGTCACATCCACTGCCATTGCTCGTTGGAAGAAGTCGAGTTGGGCATCACGCCGCCCCGGACTCGGTATTTCGTTGGAGATGGGTGGACAGTCGAAAGTACTCGGCCACGACACTCCACGCCGTTCGGCTTGTCGAGGTGCAGCAAATAGCCGCCTGCCTTCGGATTTCGAGGTCATAGACTTCATCTCGCAGTTCTTGGACGTGGTGTGCCAGGCCCTGCTTGCTCCTGTAACGAGCTTGGTTGCGGCGACCTTATTCTCTGCGGTGTGCGATAGCTTCGGCAGTGTTTATCAAACCCATTCGACTTCGGTAGCGCCTCGGTGCATCGGAATCCGACTCCACATCTCTGCTTGTGCTGCTGCAGTCTTCGTGGATCCAATTCAAGTAGTTGTTGGCCATAGCCACAGTACTTGAGTGGGGAAAGGAATTGTGTCGATCTGCGCTCCCGAGTAGCGTTTATAGTGATGACGTGCTTGTGAGCAAAGACGTCGACACAACTTGCCGGACGGGAAGGCCTGGGGCTGTCTGCACCGTATCCCCGCCATTCATTGAGACAAAGAGTGTTCATCGCCATCTTCTGCTCCGTTGAAGCCGTGGCGAGTTTCACGAATCGCGAGCTCTTCGATCTGGAGCGGATGGTTGCATCCATCGATCACGTGACGTTCTACTCACTGGTTTGAGCTCTCGCCATCCTTGTTCACGAGCTTGCTGTCGCTGCGGAGGGGTGGCCTGGTGGCTGTAGATCTAGAGCAACCGCTTGGTCTTTCATTCTCCAATCGGTAGTCATGGACAGCTCCCTCTACCCGCCCAACCGCCATTCTTCAGCGACACAATCGTCGGTGGTATCGTACAGCCCAAGGACCATCGATTCGACTATTCGAGCGAGCAGTACTTCAACGCGGCTTCCCGTCAAGCCCTTCCTTTCATCGGCCAAGTTCTATTGCGGTTCAAGACGAGGCATCGGAGCGAAAGCGCTCGACTCAGCTCCAGTCTTCGGCACCGTCAAAGCCGCGGCTAGAGTTTGCTCAGCGATCCAAGTCGCGTCGGGAGCGTTGCAAAATCAACCAAGCTCGCTACCGCAATAAGCAGCGCCAGCACGTGGAACATCTCGAGAGTGGCGTTCAGCAGCTACATAGCGACATCGACGCTCTCCAAGCTAGGAAGCAGAAGCTCGTCCGCAGCGCCCCAACAGGCGAGGAAATGTGGAGTGTGGCGGTGGAATACTTTCGACTCTTTCGACACGGCTATACGGTGCCTCCCATTGCTACGAACCCTGCGACCAGCATCCCAGAACGGTCTCAACTCGAGTTCCTTCAGGCAACGATGGTGCCCGATATGGACCACAGAGCCTTGGACATTCTGGAGCAGTGGAGACACTTCTCGCTTCACCACAAGGACGTCAACTACCGGTTGAAGCGGCTGGAGCGAGGTCTGGGCGATTCACTGAAGGCCACGACAACCACCAGCTTCACTATTACCGAGAGCACATTGATGAACTTGTTCCCGTATTTGGGGAGTTCTGAGGACGACAACGATGGCGAGTGGTCACAAATTGCCAAGCGACTGCTAAACCGGAGGCTCGAGGTGCAAGGATCAGTGAATTTCCACTGGGACAGCGCTCGTGGTCGAGTGATGCGGTTGGAAACACAAAGTGATCTGTTGTCGCCGGTGCTGAAGCTGCTCGGCAGTCTCCAAGACGTCGCTGCTGTCTTTGACGGCGCTCTCATCACTCCAGAATGCAAACTACTCGTTAGGGGAAGGAAGGCGGCAATGGCAGCCCAGCGGTTGACTCGAAGTGTCATGCATCACGTGATCCTTGTTGACGACGCCGTCTCTCCTCGGATTTGAGGCGACATCGATGATGGCGAATGCTGACTGCGCGCGCGATCAACGCTGGCAGGACGTTTTGTATGGACAGTGCATGAACATAGGGCATTCGCGGCTCGCAATCGACGATGACCCAAAAATCTAGCAAATAGATAACACAGCTGTGAGTGACCTTGCCAAATTGAAAGAAATCCTCCTTCATCTACTTCGTTTAGCTCGACCACCACGTTGTTCGCTGGTGGGTCCGCTACTTGCAGTGGTGATGCCCAATCGTGCTCTTGAAGCGCTTGAGCTGAGACTTAAACTGCTGGTCGGTCCGCTCGTTCGACTGCCCGGCGTCGCATCCGGATAAACTCCTTTGACATTGAAAGTCCACTGCATCTCCTCGGTGGTGATCACAAGCTGTCCGGACTGCATCTTGCCATAGCCAGTGGGGTGAACGAGACCACAAACGACGCTCCGTCCTCGCTCCCGTACGGGGGCAGCTCTCCCTCGCTGGGATAGACTGTGAATGCACTCGACGAGCCGATGGAGAACTCTGCCTGGAACGCCGCCGACTCTCGAAACTGGTTGCGAAGTTGGAAGCCGACGCTGGACGTTTGGTTCAGACTCGACTCGATGGAGAGCACGTCGTCTACTGGCGGGTCGCCAGCATCGAGAGCGACGTCAAAGCGCCACAGTCCGCCACTTTGTTTCTTAACCAACAAGGCGATTGATCCTCGATATGGTCGCAGCGGCTCAAAGCGAATCGTGTACGGGAGACTGAGACTCGGTCGAGAACTTGAGAGCAATGGCAACGGTGTCACAGTTAACGCCCGCTCGATGGCTCTGGCAGTCGCCATCGGGCCAAATCGCTCTGCGTCGATGTCCCATTCCACCGTGAAGATTTCGTTCTCCAAGTCCATTCCATCAGGAGCGGCGAGCAGTTCACACTCAACGCGCTTCTCAACGAAGTCGCGGGCTTGACACGCTAACGTTGCAAGAACTCGAGGGTGGAGAGGAGCTTCAGCTACGCCACGCAGCGGATATCGCCACTCAAGCTCCGCGTACTCGTCTCCGCCGTTGACAATGAGCTCGGCTCGGGTCTCACTCACTACACGCGGTAAAAACGAGATGGGAACCTGAAGCAGCCCAAAGCTCTCGAGGAGTGCCCGCTTCTTCTTGAGCACCATGTCGAACACTGGGGAAGCAGTGGACGCTGGTTTGGCCTTTGACGAAGACGATTTCCCTTCCTCTTCAGTCACAAGTTTCACGTCGACACGCAGGGGAGCAGCGAAAGGATTCTTGAAGGCAAACAGCGTCGAAGCTGCTTCTTGAACGCGCGCAGTCACCACAAGAGGTTTCATCACACTGGGAGCTCGACCTCGACCACGAACCGTAAACTCCCAATCACTCGCGACGTCTTTCTCGAAGAAAACGATGCTGGTACTCTCAAAGTCGGACAGTGACGACGGCGTATACTCGACAATGACACTAGCTCGACCGAACGGAGACAGCAGCACCCGAGTTGGCACTTTGGTCGAGTTGGTTGCAGAATTTGAGCCTTTGATGGAGAAATTGCGTGTGTTGCTGATGCGGTACTGCAGGTGAAGCTCTTGGTTGCTCGGGTTCTGGATCCACAGTGGCTGTGTGCAGACGTCCCCGACAGCACACGACATATCGTCGAGCTCTTGTGGTGCTGCAGACTCGGCGATGAGCTTCAGTCGATACCAAAACTGCCCGATAGCATCGCTGGAAAATAAGATTGCTCCTTCCTCTCCGTCAGTAACCAGCAAAGGTGAGTAGACCAATTCGTACACTCCAGACTGCTTGGCTTCTAGTGTGAACGTAGCAGGACCGAGTAGGCCGCGACCTTGGAGCTCGACAGCGAAAGTAGTTTCACTGTCCAAAGGATTCGCCAGACCAATTTCCACACCCACAGCTTCTCGTACAGGAGCTCTCATTTCCAGCGTGGTCTCTGGCTCTGGCGGACTAACCGAAGCCTCCACCGTGTACCACAGATATTCGTTCGTTGCTTCGTTCGTGAACGTCACCGAACCAAAGTACGACCCACTTACCAGAGGGCTGAACGTCAGGGGGTATATGACTTTGCAGGCTGATCCGCTACCGCCAGAAACTGTAATCGTGGAGGCCCCAACAACATCTCGTAAATCGGACTCGACCTTGAAAACCTGCGGGGCATTTGCGTCTCCACCAGGGAGAGCAACCACGTCGAAATGGTGCAAAACACTAGCACGGGCTTGACACGACAGCACGACGTGGTCCTGAGCAAGCGGTTCTTCGCCATAGCCGCTCAGTTCGAACTCGAATTGCTGCTGTGTCGATGTGTTTAAAAGCACAAAAGTTCTGGTCTCGTGGTACATCCAAGACGGCGTGAAACTCAGTGGATAAGTCGCCGACCTCTTGGCAGGAACTACGAGACTCGGTGGGCCTGAAAACATCGACGCAGGAGCTTTCCCGTTGCCATTTGTGGTCGCAGTGTCAGTGTTGCCATTGCTGAAAATCGCTTTGAGTGACCACGTCGTATCCGTCGGGTTGGAAAAGGGATCTCTTGTACGATAGTGTGTCGAGCTGGGGCCACGAATTCCAGTTGGGTCTTGATGTTTGGCTCTTTGACTTTCGCCACGAGGTCGTACACCCGAAACTCGGTACTACCACACGTCGTGTTGCGGGACCGTAGCAGCAGTTTGCAAGCATAGCGACCTGCTCCTTTGGCTGGAAGTCGATGAGAACACTATTTGTGCCAGCGAGCGAAGACCGAGGGGTACTAAGTCGTGCTTGGTTGGTTTTCAGAGGCATTTTCGGACCCGAGCTAGTGTCGTTGCCAGACCCGTCGGATCTTCCCGACACGGGCATTTGTTTAGCTGTCCCAGTGGTTAAGGTTAACTCTGGGAGCGTTGCCGAGAAGAACGGAGAGTTGAAATCCACGTGGAAATTCGCGTGGTGGGTCTCTTCGCAGCGTTTGAGACCGTCTTTCAGTTTTGCTCGCAAGTGGCCACTGGCACGCTCAACAAACACTGTCAGTGCACGAGACAGCAGAGGGTTCTTGATCGGGATTGTCAGCTCTCGGACGAATCGGAAGCGGGCAGCTCCAGCCCCAGCTCCACCGACATTTGCAGCACTTGATGCCTCACATTGCATTTCCATCGTCTCAAGACTGGCAGGTAGGTGCGCGACAGCATGAACTTCGTACAGGAACTCGCCAATGTTTTCGTCCAGGAACAGCAACTGGCACTTGTAGTTCCCGGGAAGCAGCGGAAGAAACTCCAGCTTGACTTTGGCGGATCCGTTCTTGCGGATGGAAATTGTAGCCCCATTGCCCATTCCTGAGGCTGGAACAGGCAAAACACCACCTTCTACAGCCGGCGAGTCTTCATTGTTGAGCATACTGCTGCTGTTGCTTCCGGACGTACCAAACTCTGGCAGATAGAAAGGCTGCTGAGCACAAACACACCACGCAGAATCCGAATCCTCTCCACGATTCTTCCCACCAAGTTTCCTTTGACCGAAAGCAGCAACATCACTCTCGTTGGAAGAGCTCTCAACTCCTTGCATTGACGGCCGGTCCTGGATAGAACGGCGTCGTCCTTGTGACAATGGCAACACGCCAGAAACTGAGATGGATGAGCCGCTTACTCCGCCATTGCCATCACTTGATACCTGCTGCTGAGTCATCGACAATTTGAACGACGCGTTGGCTGGGAATTGGTTCTCGATTAAAAGCTCCTCCACGCGCTTCTCGTACGTCTTTGTCTCAATTTGAATGACCCGCACCGGCTTCCTCGACACGATATTCGACTCGAGCAGAAACACCATCGTTGCTCCTCCTCCACCGACCGAGAACCGCCACTTAGATCTCCTCGAACCGCTTGAAATACCAGTCTAGCCGTCACCTTCCGTGAGAATCGCGGGCGGAAAGTCACGACAAATGCCACCGTTTTTCCAGGATCCAAGACAAGCTCGTTCGACTCAATAGTGAACTCACTCGCGACTGCACCGGTGTCTCCATTTCCCCCTACTAACCCGTTTGAACCGACAGAATTGCGATCGGCTCCATCCAGGAAAACGTGATAACGTAGTGGCCGCGCACTTGGATTCTTCAGCTCGATGCTCTTCTCCATCACTTGGCCCAAGCCGCCGCTGAATTCGATCGTAGCTTTGGGCATGAACTGCGGCAAGGTTTGATGTAAATGCAGCAACAACAGCAGAAGTTCGCGTCCTGTATATCGACGCAAAAATCGCGTCGCATCCAGGCCAAAGTCCAGTCCAAACGCACCGAGAGTCTGTAACAAAATACTCGCTTGGTGTTGCAACTGCGAAGCAGAGGGAGGACGACGAGATCGAGAAGTGGCGGAGTCGGTGGCCCACCGAAAGCAATGATACGCACCCTGGTCGACTGAAAGCGTCGGGATATGGGCAGCTACGATGTGGAAGAACCAGCGTCCGTCGCGTAAATCGCGGCCAATGTCAAGTAGCTGCGTTTCAAGAAGATTGCCCTGAGTTGTTGGGGATGCATATTAGCAGGGTTTTGTGGCTTATGAAGCGCTCGAATTCGGTCGCAAAGCCACTGGATTAGCACCATCTCCGCCTCGCTGTAGATGTTGCTGCCTTGACAAGCTCGTCCTGCAGAATTTGAAGATTTCTCACCTTTGTGCTTGTCATTCCGACTGACCGGATTCCCACCAGAAGGACTATCGCTTTGAAGCTGTTGCTGGTACCCTCTCCACGTTATTCTCGAGAGTAGAACACTTGATGACCTGGTAGATGACCTTCATCCAGGCATTGGAACTCACTGATGGGAATTCATTCGTCAACACTCGACGTCTCGTCACAAACGGAAGCATTGCGATTGAAGGTGAAGACAACAGAGCAGGGTCGGCTTGCGGATGTTCGCAAGCTCGTAGATAGAACTCCTGTGCTAGCAAGTGCTCTGGGTAAATGTCGTGCACCATGGCGCCGTAAGATCGAAGAAATCGTAGTAGCTCCACGAACTGGTTCGTGTACTGAGTCAGCTGGTCTTTCTTCGTCGGGGAGGAGTGGATGCTGCTCCACCATTTGCATTTGGTTTAGCCCCAGCAGCAGGAGTCGAGTTGGCCTCAGCCTTGCCGTTTTTGCGTTTGCTGTTCGTGCTAGCTCCACGTAGTGAAGGGACAGCCAACCCACCAGGCTTCTTAGTGCAGATCATGTCGAGGAGTTCATATAGTGGACGGCCAGCGGAGTCGGCAAAATCCTCAGGGAATCGGACCACCGGTGTACGAAGGAAGTTGGCGTTGAGATACTGCATCACCAGCTCACTTTCTCCGTCCGCAAAGGCAGGGGAAGAGTTTGACACCATCGCACTCGAGTTGTCATCATTTAACCCCGTCGACGAATCAACTTCCACGACGCCGTTGGGGTTCTGTGTTGCTGACTCCTTTGTCGCTTTCTCCAGCTCGGCTTGTGCCTGTTTGGAGGAGAGTAAGTAGACTGGAAACCGACCCGATCTGTGAGTGTAGAACTGATAGTCGGTTGAAGGCTTTCCGTCACTCTCGATGTTCTTAGTACTAGCAGCCCCGTCCTCGCCTGCTTCGCTTCTTGACGACTCTTTTCGACCATGACGAGGCGACCCATTCGATCCTTCGAGTAGCTCTCCAGCAAGACCGTGCGCTTGAAGGAAGCTATAGTTGGTGAACAAACAGTTCTCTGCACAACCTGCCACCGCTAGTGCGAATGAGTTGCCGTCGGAGTCGAAAAATTCGAGACGGCGTTGAAAGCCACGCTGGTGTTGCTGGTAAACCTCAACTCTACCGGAAGACTCGGACATGCCATACTCAGTGTCTTGCCCCGAGGAAATAACACACTCAATGGTGCTCGTGCAGTATCTAGCGGCACTCGACAAATGAGTTCGAGGTGGTCGTAACCTGTGGCGAAGACTTGGAACTGAGCGCTTGCTGTCATCCCTAAGGGGACAGTAGGAAGGACGACCCTGTTCGTTGAGAAGGACAAGTGCGGGTGGATACCTTCGCCTCGCAAGCTCAGGTTGACGTAGGGCTCTCCTTCAACCAATAGAGGCAGCTCGTCCTCGGTGTATTCGACCGCATCGAGTGGCAAGAAGCTCACCCGGACCGTGACTTCTTCTCCCACTGCCAGTTCACCACGATCTGGAGCTACGTGAAACACCACCGCCGTCGCACTGCTTGTCGGGTTCGCAGCTGCGATTTTCTTGGCAAGTGTTGAGCTGGAATTCGCGGCTGTACCTGCAACGGTGGCAGCAGCAGCACCTGCAGCAAACGTCACGAGGTTTCCTTGTCGTAGGCGAGCCGTGTCAATCTGCCACCGAAGAGGCTCTTCGTCGTCGTTGGTCAGCACGAGTTGCTTAGTGTACGGCACTTTGCGGATACCTTCGCGGGTGATAACGCACCGTTGGAAATGCAGCGTGGAGGTGGAAAATCGGAGTCTGGGAACGATCGCTCGAGCGAGTATCTGACGACGAAGAGGGTGGCTTCCTCCGCTATTGGTTTGGGTGTTGACTCCCGCAATTTGTAGCGGCAAAACGAGGTCGTGGCTGACTGCTTTCATCGGAGTGAAGACGAGTTGGCACGATATCGTCGCGTGAGGCGGCACGATAATTTGCCATTTGGAGCATCGAGCGTCCGGTAAATCGTTTCCGGTATCGGCTTCAGACTCTCTGGGCTTGTCGTCGGTTAACGGCACGAAAATATTGCTAGAGTCCTCGATCTGGGAAAGCAGGCGCTGTGGAGTTGCCACGGCAAACTCCGAGAAGGCCTGTGAACTTAGCTCCAGAAACAAACTTGCTGGGATGCCGCTGTGGTTTTCCAACAAAATAACACGCGGCACGGACACCCCAAGACAACTTCGCCAAAGTCAATCACATCTACAGGAGCTAAAGTGACTTCAGGAACGAGAACGGAGGCGGTCACAGGAAGACGAATGATCTTCCCACCACGTAGCGCCACCACAATACTCACTTGGGACCCACCACCTTCCAGATTAATTGACCGGTGGGGTAGGAGTCTGACGCTGAGTTCGGCCTGTTCTTGGGGGTCAATAGCTCCTTGGGTCGGCGTCGCCTGCAAACCTATCGTGGTGCTCATTGACGGTGGGTCCACACTGGCGAAAAACACGGCTCGAGTATGAAGACCGAGGTTGGACAGCGTGATCCGCTTCTCACGCTCCACGCCGACCGATATCGTGCCAAAGTCGACTCGTTTTTCACGTGCGGACACCTTGACTTCTGGAAGAACAGCTCGACAATGCACTGCTCCTTTTGACCGCCCGACACGTCCAATTGTAAGGTTTGAGACAGCAGTAAGGCTCCACTCCGTTGCGAGATGCCCAGCGCTGTTGCCATAGCCCCCGTGATAGATGGTGGCGCGAACACCACTTTGCAGACCTGTGTTGAGGACGGGGCTATCGTTCCGCTGCTGGGGAGGACTTCGAACACTTGGATCGCAGCACTAGCACCGGTCGCTTTGTCGATGGTGGTGGTGGTGGTGATGGTCGTGGTGGCGTTGCTTTTGAAGAATCGGGTCGAATATTCCCGTGGGGGTAGCATTTAGAGCTAAGCGATTCCAAGTAAACGGAGCCTGCGAGTCGCAGGTGTTCGTTAACACCACGTCTCGAGAGACTGTAGTGCTCAAATCCAAAGCTCCGAAGTCGAAGTTCAATTCTTCTGGCGCAAGCTCGACCACAATTGGGGCCACTTCTGCTACGATGGTGACTTGTCGTGGATGCACATTGTTAAGAGAATACGTCAGCGACTGCTGGAAGAACTGCTCTCTTGGCGAGCAAAAGACAAGATCGAAACCTGCTTTCGAGTGCGGAGGCACGACCTGAGATGATAAAGAGGTTTTTCGGGAAAGCTCTTCTAGCAGACCCGGTCCGCTGTCCTTGCTACCTCCAAAGTGCAGCGTCACGAGGACGTTGCTCGATAGATTATTCTGCACGGTGAGACTGCGAGTGGCGTTCCCATTGACGCTGAGCCGTCCAAAGTTGAGCGTCTTTGGACCGGAAACGACCTGCTCCAGCTCGTCAAATTCCAAAGTGCGAGCGCAATCTGCTAGCTCCACTGGTGTCGCTGGGGCTGCTTTGAATTTCTTCTTGACCAACTTGAATTCGTCGAAAAACACTTTGGATTGAGCAGCACCACCGCCTGCAGGATTTTGGTTGAGCCACAGAGGATCGTTCGGCTTCGCGAGTGACGGCGGTAGTCGAAGCTGCCGTGGTTGACATCTACTCTCTCGTTCCATCCCCAGATCGACATCTTCTCCTTCCTGATTGTTTCCACGGGCTTTAGCGACACTTGATTTGAGGTCCTGCGCTTTGCCTTTCCAGCCTTTAGCCTTCGCTTCTCGCTGAGCTCGAGATTGAATCAAATAGTCGCGATAACCAGCTCGATGGTCAGCACGACGAGCGAGCTCTTTCACACAGTAGGTCAAATGCGTGTTGTTGGTGCCTTGGAATTCGAACTCGTCAAGAGCTGCGGTGCCGTTCAGAGCTGCAACTTCGTACGGAGGTTGTCGCTGGAATCGACGTGACAATTTTCCTTTCGTTTGTTTGGCTTCTTCCGGCAGCAGGAATTTGTACTTCGGAGCAAAATCTGCTGGAAGAGCTAAGGGGCCGCCGACGAGGCGTTCGCTGCTGGGAGGTACGGGTCCAACAGCAGCAGCACAACCAAAGACCTTGATGGGAATCTCAAGTACCTGGTCGTTGATCCGCAAGTTTAAAATGCTGTTGAACGTCCCTAGTTGTGACGGAGCGAAACTCACAACAAGACTTTGGGACTGCAGCACTTCAAGTCGACCCACTCGCGGACTTACTGAGTAGTGAGCGACACCTTTATCCACCTCAAACCGCACCGGAAGTCCTGACAAGTTCTTCACCGAAAGCAACATGTCGGCTCTGTCGTAGAACGCACGTCGCCAAAATCCAGCGGCGGTGTCGGCGACAACTGCACTTGAGGGATGTATGTCTTCGCTGAGATGTCAAAGGTCAAATTCTGCATCTGTAGGTCCTCACAGATGATGGAGGCGAATGCACTTAGTGCCTGAGCTGGCGCTGGTAGCAACGCAAATGGAGAACCAGTAGAGTCGAGACTTCCGTCGCCGCTACTTAGCGATGGAGCATCGTCTCCGTTATGCAAGCTATCGCCATCCTGTTTGTGACCCAGTCGCTCAATCATTTCAAAGCTCATCGCTCGTGGACGATATGTGAACGTGACGACTGCTTCACTGAATGGGTCGATACGCCCGTCTGGAGGACTCACTTGGAGTTCCTTGCGTCGCTCATACGCTTCACGGTCTTCTTCTCGTCCAGTCGAGCTGCCCATTCCAGAACCTCCAGTACCACCACCACCAAACGAAATCGACGTCTTAAACGTCAGCGGCTGAGGACCATTATTGCGCAGCAGCGTCTCGATTGTCTGCGTTTCGCCAGCAAAAAGTGACCCGAAGAAGAGCGAGTGCACAGGCTCCAGTCCCTTTCGCAGCACCAACTCCGCTGTGTGCTCCACGACGTTCCCCGAGATGTCGACAACTTTCTCCGCTGACGGTGGTGTCGTTTTCAGCTGCTCTGGTATTTCGTCACCGTCTTCTCCTTCTCGGCGTACAATCTCCCAAATGCGGACGCGAACAATTCCTCGGAAAACTCCAGTCTCGAGTCCATGCACTTCGACTTTGACACTTGTTCCTTCGTGCGGCCCCAACCTCCCGCTCGGCGGGGTCACTGCGATCGGTGTTTTCGACGTCGAGTGCAGGCTTTGGTTGCTGTTTTGATTGTCAGCGTCGAAGACTTCGATGAGGAATCGTCCCGGACGAGGGCCAGAGTTCCGAACCTCCACGAACCGAGCAGTTCGTTGAGCCAGCACCACGAGTCCGAGGTCACACAACGCCGGGGTGACTTCTAGCAGCGGACCTGCCCGACGAGCAATCAATGGCACCTCTAGAGTCGATCCATCGTCACCGCGGAGTTGCAGAGCGTCGTGAACAATTGCAGGTGTCGAGTCCACCTTTGGTTCGTCGTCATGGTCCGAATTCGCGTCATCCGTTTCTGGCTGCTCGAAAGCAACTTCGTACTTCGCACTGAGTCCCGGAGGCAGCGTAATGGTGGCGTTCTCGGTCCTGGAGAGGTCCCGGCCTCGCAGTAACACTCGGAATGGTGACGCGTGTCGCGGTGGTGTCAACCGAAAGCGAACTGCCCGGTCGCTGGCATTGCGGACGCTCAGATTGGCGATATAGCACGAGCCCCGATCGAAAGCGCCGAATTCGATTGCGGACGGCGCCACCTGCAACGCCGACGAGGTTTTGTCTCCCCGGAGACCGCACGGAGTCGACGGTCGTCCCAGCGCCGGCGCTGATGGCATTGCGACAAAAATGAACGAGATCTGAAAGACGCAGCGTCGCTTCAAGGAGTCGAAAATGGAACGACAGGGATGAAAGTGTCAAAGGCGATTTCGATGGTGGTGGGGTGACGTCGTGGTGGATTTGCTGGAGCTGCTCTTACCGCGTCGAGCTACACAAGTTGCAAACGGGTAGCAGAGTTTTGGTTGGGAACAAGTTCACTCAAGCGAACCGTACCCAGTTCATTTCCTCCGTCGCGGCCCCGCGGTCTCCGGTTGTTGCGAGAGCTCTTCGACATCTTTGATGCGTGTTTCCAGCCCCTCCTCCAGCGAGAGGACCGACGAGAGGACGGATTGCGTCCTCCGTATCGGCAAGTTGCTGTGACTTGAATCTGTGACGTGTGCTAAAATGTACAGTTATTATATAGTTGCCATCTCCAGTAAAATAGCTTCAAGAGAGCAAAAACACTGGGCAGCATGTCGGCGGCCATCGAGCAGCGCAACCAGGACGCGACGGTCTATGTGGGGAACCTGGACGACCGCGTGACGGAGGAGCTGCTGTGGGAGCTCATGCTGCAGGCCGGCAGCGTGTGCAACGTGCACATGCCGCGCGACAAGGTGACGGGCAGCCACCAGAACTATGGCTTTGTCGAGTTCCGCACCGAGGAGTGCGCCGAGTACGCCGTCAAGGTGCTCAACATGATCCAGCTGTTCGGCAAGGTCATTAAAGTGAAGAAGGCTAGTCACGACCGCAAGAACTTGGACGTGGGGGCCAATCTGTTTATTGGCAATTTAGACCCAGAGGTGGACGAGAAGCTGCTGTACGACACCTTCTCGGCCTTTGGAGGCATCATCGAGACCCCCAAGATCATGCGCGACCCAGACTCGAAGCTCTCGAGGGGTTTTGGGTTTGTGAGCTTTGACTCGTTCGAAGCCGCCGACTTGGCCATCGACTGCATGCACGGCCAATATCTGTGCAACCGCCAGGTGGTGGTGCAGTACGCCTACAAGAAGGACAGCAACAATGAGCGCCACGGGTCTGAGGCGGAGAGACTGTTGGCTCAACGCAACCCCAACAAGCTGCAGCCACATACACTGTTTGCTTTTGGAGCTGGAGCTAACGGAGTGCCCATGCAAGCCCCACCACCACCACAGTTTGCAGGAGGGTATATGGGGATGGCACCACCACCACCGCAGGGGATGGGAATGGCGCCACCACTGCCACCACCGTCGATGATGGGGTGCCACCACCGCCCCGCCACCACCACAGCGGCAGATGTAGAGCGACTTTGTCGGGTAAGTAGTAGTTGCCGGATGGAGAGAATAACTAACCGCTACTTAAAGTCGGCGAATGCACAGATGACGAGCTTTATTGGTGATTGGTTTGTGTGCTGCTTTCTTTCGTGCTTTGGGCTTCGATAGATGACAAGTTCGCGTGTTGGATCAACACTGGTGATGAAGAAGATCCTCGGCTAAGTTGGTTTTGAAATGGAACAAACAGCGCATTGTTGGTGGCGTTGTGCAACTAAGTTCTTGGATACTGCTGAGCATTTCATTAATCTTTATCCCCCAGGTCAAAAGCCTACCGGTAGCAAGGGAGAGAGCCTACCCGTAGGCTGGAGGTTAGTTTGTTATCTATAGAAGTTTGTATTGAAAGTCATATGCTTAGTAGAAAAAGTCATATTGAAGATGACGAAAGATGTGCACTGTAGCATGCTCGGTCGGATCGAGGCCCACAAATGCCGAAGAAGATGTCTTGAGCGACGTCAGAGCACTTAGCGCAATAATAAGACGCCTTCTTCTTGCATACACCGCACTTTCGTTGAGGCCGCTTGCCTTGAAGACGCATTGCTGCGTATTGGGGAAGCTCGATGAACGGTTTGATGTGGTGGTCTGGAGCTCCCTCAACACTGCCTTCAGAATCTCCATCTTCATTATGTGTTGACCTTGCAGTCTCGAACTCGTTGAATATCAATTGGTGAGCTAGCTGTGAGGCAAAGTCATTGAAGTCGACGTTGCCGGCATTTTCTGTGTCGTAGCGGTACGCCAAATACGCGTCAACTATCACCATGCCAAGGATAGTGCTAAATAATCGATGTGTCCAATTGCGGGTGATCCACTCACACTCAATCGCTAAGCTGCCTTGTCGATAGTGATCGTGAATATCAATCGTAGAGAACTTAGAGAAAAACAGCTCCATCATTTGCGGACGAGAAATTACTTTTTCATACCGTAGCGTTTCGTAAATCCCCTCTCGATTTATCAGTCGATGACGCGGTCGTGCTGAATCTGTACCTGGCAATGTTGTGCCGCGATTGGAAATGATAGTCTTTGGCTTTCGATCTGCCCAGCACATTGCGTACATTTTGTTTCCGAGATCTGTAGTACTTTCATACACTTTGAATGAGCCTCGCGGAGGAGTAGTTTCGAACCAATTTGTCAATGCCTGCTTTGGATATTCGACAGTAGTAGTCTTTACCATGCCCATAAAATATAGGCCAAGATGTGCTTCAAGCTGAACTAGTGTCTTGACTGAAGCAAAGGCACTGTCAGCAACTATGGTACGTCCACTCCCCTTGTACGGCGCTGCAAGCCTGAGGACGACAGCGGTACCTTCGCCGTACTCACGGTAATACTGCTTTGCACGCTGGCGGTCTTTACCTTCAACCAGTTCCAGACCAAGGAGCACGCCGCTCTCGCCGTCAGTAATCGACTTCAACTCCGTGCCTTTGCCTTCTGGTTTTCGTGCAATTTTAGTTTTATGAGGTAGACCGTCGTGACAGTATTTCCCTTCTCTGCCTTTCCAAGCGCTCATACACTCGTCAACACATAGCAGATTACCAGGCGAAACAAAGTTTTTCGTCTTGCATTGAATCCGTCAACCACTAAACGTATCGGCTTCCAGGGATCGTCACTAAGGTACCCATCAGAAAATGACATGCAGTTCATTATCTGCTCAAAGCAATGACGAGACATCCCAAATCGCTGTCCGAAGCACGGTGGCGTACCAATGAAGCCATCTCTAGCTTCAGTTTCCCAGTAGACTTGTACCGGCCCAGGTCTTGGCTCCAACGCCATTGCGAGACGAAGACCAATCCATTTGAACCAGTCACATGCTTTGATCGTGCGGTGGCGTCTACTAGAGAGGCTTTCGTTCGTGTACTGTAGTGTGGCCTCCATGATCTGCATGGGATACATCAAGTAAAAGTACGAGGCAAATGACTTCTCCAACAGTGTAGTAAACAAAAATCTAGTTGGCCGCGGCTGAACCTGTGAGCCTCGATCAAAGAGAATAGCTGTGCATGGTGTCCATCGCCTTGAATGCGCCAGCACTGTGTCATCTTCGTCAGCTTCATCAGAATCCATCTCGTTTTCACTCGTGGACTCGTCACTAGATGAGCTCTCCAGTTCCATGACTAGAGAAGCATTAGAAGCTTGCAACAAGCTTTGAAAGGTAGTGTTGGACGGGTCATCGATGAGCACGGGCTGGTCTTCAGCTGGTCGACCTGACATGGATGGCGCTGCGAGCTCAATAGCTCTCGCAGCAACGGTCTCAGTAGCACCAGTAGCCCACGTGACATCGTACTTGTTCTGTCTCGAGCCCGTACGCACTGCACGGACGACGCCCACCTTTCCCGCAAGGCGCTTCGTCTTGCCTCGAACCCGGCTTCCGACATGGAATTTGGCCATGCTACACTGCGAGGATGGAGCGAAAAACTAACTCTGGCTATCTGCGGCGCTTCAGGAACAAGGTGAGCAGCTTAAAACGATCGCATCCAGCTTCTATTCCTGGAAAACTAACTTTTCGGTTGAGCCTACCCGTAGGATGGAGAGCCTACCGGTAGACGATTTGGGGGATAAAGATTAAAACGAAGATTTCTCGAAAGGTGAACTTATTGGCGGAGTACATCGGCAGGGCAGTGACTGTGGCCGGATGCAAACTCGACTCGGCCTCCCCGATTTGAGCAGGGAGGCGGTTGTGAACTGCATTTCACTCTTGGTATTCTCATCCACAGCAAGCCGACTGCAAGTTGCGAACGCCATAAGCTGATGCAATGCGAGTTTTGTGGTGACGTCGGCAGAAACAGGTAACATCCAGCACTGCTCTAAGAAACGCAGACATCGCTTTGTCGCAGCACGATGAGGGACGACTCAACACTGCTGATGCACAACTTGCTGAGCGAAACAATGGAGGATACGATGGAGCGGTGCTTATTCTCGACAATGAAAATCTTAGATTTCGCGTGTGCTGGTAGGGTTTTTCGCAAAATGGAGAGCTTTCGTGAAGCTATTCGCATTTGGGGTTCTTTGACGCAAAATGAGGAGCAGCTCTCCGACACTGCCAGCTCGCGATAGACTACAAGTGCTGCTGGTTGTCACTCCTTACTTCGACGGACAGCTCCTGTTGCGGCCTGGCTGACCTCAATTGGTGCATGTGCATGTGCACGTCATCTTCACCTTTTCTACGATAGTTTTCTAGCTCTGTAGGCTTCTCCTCGCTTGACTTCAGCACCCCGTATACGCTTGAAGTGCTCGACGATCACGATTCCGCTGATCTGCGGGACACTAGCAACTTAGGAGCGTATGAGTTCGTCCTCTCGAAGCTGGGAAGCGGTTAGTGTTGAGCGGCTAATGCACATGTTGTGCACAAGGTTAGCGCGGCTGATGAAGTAACCTCGCTGCGGTTCCCGCCTTGATCGCGAAACAACCTCAAAACGGGACTGCTCACCGCTGTCACACTTGTACTTGAGCATCGCCCCATTGGCGACGTCCATCTTGATCGGTTTTCGTGTCTAGGGAAGTATTTGCCCCGTGCAATAGTTTCTCCTGTCGACAATTCAGGTGGTGACAGAGGCGAGTTTGGTGCAGGTGCTGAGAGGGAGACATCAGTGAAGGGCTCGACACGGAGCTCATGGTTGCTAGTCCGATCCTGCTGTGAGGATGTGGCGCTAACAATTTCGCGGGCAGTCAGCAGAGCTGCTCCTCATTTTGCGTCAACGAATCCCAAATGCGAATAGCTTCACGAAAGCTCTCCATTTTGCGAAAAGCCCGTACCAGTACAGCAACACCCGAGGACCCGGCTCAGCGAAAGCGACTGAGATTTGTTGTTGCTCATTTGTGCCATCAGCATATGGGCGGAGGAACTGCAGACCCAGCGCTCCGCTTCGTCCTGCAGATAACGTCGAGGCGTTCAAGCGCTAGATCATAAAGATTCCCGTCGTCTTACTGTCTTCCCGTTCTCCCAGACA
The DNA here is from genome assembly GCA_011947345.1 of Phytophthora quininea. Taxonomy (NCBI): domain Eukaryota; phylum Oomycota; class Peronosporomycetes; order Peronosporales; family Peronosporaceae; genus Phytophthora; species Phytophthora quininea. The sequence continues at coordinate 18,480 of JAAVTG010000664.1, forward strand.
GCGTTAGGAAGTCGAAACCGATTGCCTTCCACGTAAACTCCCGGTGTCGACGAAATTGACAGATCCCCGTGCACGATTACCAGGATAAGCAGCTGGTGTCGCAGAGAGCGAGTTGCGGGAGTCACCTCAGGAGGGCCATGCTTATGGCTTTGGAACACTCGATCATTTTCCATTTCGTGGCAGGACATCAGGTGAGAAGTGGGGAAGCTCGCATGCGCTGCGTCAGGTTCCTTTTGGCGACTGCGGTTGCCCTCTTTCAGCAACGATGCTGCCTCGGCAGCGAGTACAGCCTCAAGACATCGCTGACGGCCATCCGCTTGCTACGACTTGGAGAGCAGGGCGAGCAATTCCAAGGCACAGACGGCGGCAGCGGCGGGTCGGCTGGTTCCAGTTCGGCATCGGACTCTGTTGACGAGGAGAGGTTTTTCGATCTCTCGCAGGAGATGCCGTTTCTCGAGCCGTTCATGGAGATGATGGAGAACGGCGAAGGTGTACACCATACGCTGCATGCGAACGAAATTGCGTTGCATGCCAAGGAACTGAAAGAGAAGAATGAGGAAAAGAACGAGAACGAGAAGTCGGAGAGCGACAGTGACTCGGACTCTGGTAGCGATTCAGACTCTGACGATTCCAACTCGGACAGCGGATCCAAGAGCGGCTCAAAGGACGACAAACCAAAAGAAGACGACAAACGCAAGAAGTACAAAAGCTCGTCAGAAACATCGGCTAATGTCCCAGCCGAATGGCATCTTATGAAACAGATAAATAGTTGGAAGTCCAAGAAATTCGATTGATTTTCGTGGCTGTCTACTACGGCGCATATCATGAAGAAATTAAGCTCGTTCTCCTTTAAAACTGATCTTCCCCACGAGATCCGTTGACCACGTGAGCCACGGCCTCTAGGTTGCAACCGCAGCATCGGTGTCGCCTTCGTCTCCAACCGCACCACGCGCCCGTGGAATCAGCTCCAGTCGAATCGCACTGACCCCCGCATTACAATTCGCCGGCCGTTGAGCATGTCAGCCAGCTCAGTCTCCAAGTGGGGATACAGATGCCGAAAGGTATTCTTCGTGATGGTCAGACTGGTTCTGGTCGTCGTCATCGCAATCAACGAGTCTCCAGGTCCTTGCTCCAGCCTACTCAACTGAACTTCCACGTCCTTGTGCTACAATGAACTTCGGTGGCATCCCGCATCCAAGCCGGAAGTACTCGACCGCCACGTTCCAGACGCTCTCGTTGGTGGGGGTGCTGGACACGAGGCTCTGTTTCTTGAGCTCCAGCTTGTAGGTCTCGCCCTTGAGGTGCTGAATGTTGTCCTCCATCGCCACCGCGTGCTGCCGCTGTCGGTCTCTGTATCTGGCCTGGTTGATTCTGCATCTCTCTCGACGGGTCTTGGCCGCTCCGTTGGTGGCTTTCTGTTGCTGCTCCTGATTGTCTCGTCGTCCTTTCTTGTTGTTCAATGGGGAGATGTCTGCAGCTCTGTCAATAGACGGCAGTCTCTTGTGACCGGCAAAGCCTTGAGTCTCGAGTGGTGTCTCCGCTCTCGCTAGAACGTCCTCGAACAGAGGGAGCGATCCGCTAGGAGCAGCGTCTGAAGTTCGCAGCGGGTGCGTCCAAAGAGCAGGTCTGGAGCTTCTCGCCAAGCCTCCGACGATGTCGCTGAGCGAGTGGCTGTTGGGCGGCTGCAGGAGCTGGCCATCGTAAGACTGGCGCGGTCGGCGGCGAATTCCAAAGTAGCGACTCACGCCGCGTGATTCTCTACTTTGCTCCGTTGAGAGTTATGAGCTCTTTTACTGGCATCCGTCGGCCATCGCGCAAAGCATCCTATTGTCATGTACTCTCCAAAGAAATCGATCAGCCGGTCCAGCAACTCTGAAAGAGCCAACAGCGACGGATCGAGGGCCTTGCCTGGCTCGGCTAAAAGCCATTGAAAGGTGATGCTGGACTTGCCGTTGTGCGGTTGCTCGCTACTAGCTCTTCAGGTTGTCGTAGTCAGCGAAAACTTGAATATCAAGACTTGGGTTTTCTTGCTTCTCACCTTCAAAGCCGTCGCCACGATTTCGTTTGTGAATAAATAGACTTACAGGTAGACCGTCCGCCGAGCTGCTTTGATCTCGAGAAGCAAGAGGTCGACTCCGCCCCTCTCGAACATGGAGAAAATTCTCGTCCACGCTTCGACCGGGCGTCCGTCGAAAGTGCTTCCGCATAACATTTTCGTGCTCTACCATCAAATGACCCGATTATTTCATCGCTTACTACCGCACCCGGATGAATGAGGAACGCAGGAAGTAAAAACACGAATTCACCATATTGCACGTGCAAGAAGTCGAGCAGAAAACCACGAACTCGGTTCACGACTATACTTCCTCAGAGAACTAAATCCTACCATCCAAAACTGCATTCGTTCGGAATGCCAGGATATCGAAACGGTAGAACACTGCTTTTTCACGTGCCCGTCATTAGAACCAATGTGGAGCGAACTATGGAGCCGGTGGTCGACGTTCTTTTGCGTCGATCTAAGCTGGAGGTTGCTACTCTTCCCAAGATTGCAAGATCTCCGTAGGAACTGGAGAAGTGAGCACAAAGAACTAATACTTCTATGGAGGATCTACACAGCGATTGTGTTTCACGCAACATGGCGGCTCAGGAACGACATTCATTTCCAGGAAACAACAGCTGAAGTGCCAAATATTCTCAATCTGCTGAACTCGTTCAAGATGCACTACCAATTCCTCTACCAACACGCACATGAGCTTCATTGCAACCGCGCTACTGTGGTCGGCGTGCTGCAACAACTTGGCTTTGATCCGCCAGAAAATAATATCCCGGAACCCATGCACCACATGTGGACGACACGAACGTAACTCTCACGGATAGATAGCTTATTCACCTTGAGACGAGGCTTCCGCTAAACAGTTAATTAATTTAATTTCCTCCTTATCGTTGTTGGTCTTGACAGCGCTTCAGCGCTTATGTGTGAATTTGTGAATGATCCCGATAACACCAGATTGTCGCCACCAGTGCCTCATTCGGCTTAACATTGTCAGCATGTCTGAGCGAGAGCTAGGGAGCCATTGTTTCAGCTTCGCATGGTATCCTTCGACCCTCGAGGTAGCCTGAAGACCGAAATGCACCACTTTGTTTGTCCAACAGCGTGCGATTCTGCACTTTCAAATGTCGAGCTTCCCGAAACCCAAAACAGGCGTCAGGCTAAATCTCGAGCACTGGATTGAGTTCTTGTGTGCGAGACGATCGGCAAAAAGGCATGAGTAACGATCAGCAGGCAGTGATTCTAGATTTGTGTGCTCGTCAGTCACGTATGGCTTGGTGATCCCGAATCAAGGAGCCTCTTCGCTAAGCCTTCGCGTTCTCAAACGCTTGCTCAAGTTCCGCCAGCAACATTCGAATAATGCATTAGAACCTCTGTGTTGTTTTCTTCAGTCCTCTTTCAATACTAGTCTACCCTCGGGGTGATCAGCGCGCCTTCAAACACGCGTGCCACATCCTCAAGATTCCCGAGGAGACGTAGCAGCGGCGAGCAAGTCTGTTTTCGACTCCAGTCGCTCCACGCGTCCGCGAGCTGAGTCCCAGCAGAAATGCACCGATTCCTTCGCCACGATACGTTGGTTCAGCAGCTTGGACACCAGCGGCAGGTCGTCGCTGGTATCCAAGTGAGGAAAGACAGACTGGAGCGTGTCTTCTGTGATACACAGACTGATGCTGCAGGTGGCGACCAGCGAGTCTCCACGACCCTTATCCAGTCGCTCCAGTTGCAGACCCACCTCTTGGAAGCAAAGAGACAGCAGACGGCAGTGCTCGAGCAGTTCCTCTGCTCCATACAGCACGCCGTCCGTCACGTCCGGGGTCATCGTGGACTGCAGGAATGACAACTGGATGTGAGACTTTGGGTGTCTCTGCAAAGAGTCCTCCAACGTCATCGTCGGCATGATGTAGCCGTGTCGGAAAAGCTGAAAGTACTCGGCCGCAACGTTCCACACGTTGGCCGTCGTCGGTGTGCTGGCAAGGATGCCCTGCTTCTGCAGCTCGAGCTTGTAGATTTCCTCTTTGAGTTCCTGGATGCCCTTTTCAAGGTCCACGGCGTGCCTGCGCTGTCGTTCGCGGTATCGCGCCTGGTTGATTCGGCATCGCTCTCTTCGCGTGCTTGGGGTTTGGGAATCCTCGGCCTGGAGTGACGCCTTACTGGGCCGTCCGCGCTTCCTCGGCGGTGGCAATTCCAATTCGATAATATCTGTCGTCGCTTTAGCAAGCGACACTATACAGGGTCGTCCGCGCTTCCTGGGGACTGCTTCGATAGGCAACACTCGGTTCAAGTCTCCCACTGTAGATGCCGAAAGCGCGTCTGTAATCTTCCCGAGTGACCTGTTGATCTTCGGTAGCTTGCTAGTGACGAACGAGTGGATGTCGGTGGGGTGGTGGTCGTGCTGACGGTGCTCCGGAATGGACTCGTGCCGACTCGAGCGCTGCACAACGTCGGCGATGATGGCGTCGCTGAGCGAGTGGCTGTTCGGTGGGAAAAGGGTGCTGGCCATGGCTGTCGACTTGAGCTGTAGCTGGCGAATTCGGAAATGGCGAGTCAGCCGACGTGATTGCAATTAATGCTACTGTGTCGCCGATTGCGGGGAGCAATGGACACGGGACGCTCGTAAACACACGATCCGCGTTAAACGTTGATGGGACGCTGGCAGCAATGCTGTTTGCCTTTCTTAGTCACCTTTGGTGCCGAACGACTCACGCCAAAGTAGGCGGCCAATGCAACAACAGCTGCATGTTACCGCTTGCCTATGCAGAATCGTCTCACACTGGTGTGAGTTCGTGGACAGCGTGGGCTCGCCATCAGTGATGGCGCTCTCTGCATGCTTGGAGAGCGGGACACATCGCCGCCGGGCAATCTCAAATCCGATGAACGGCTCGTTCCAAGTAACGCGACCTGTGACGCATTTTGTTGGAGTTGAGTTGGTCTGGTGTGTGCTAAGACCAACCACCTCTGAGGGCCATTCTAGCACTGTAGCCGCGTTCTTGGCAAACTTATGCGTGCGTTCAGACAAATCACGGCAGGGTTGGGTAGGACTTTTACGGGCGTCGGTAAACATGGTGAAGGAAAAGTTTATGGGATGGCCACGTAGGGATTGCGAGGAAGGAGTCAACTTTTTCTGTCTTCACAGAGGCTCTAGTGTTGTTGCCAGCAACTGCCGAGTATGTGGTCAACATGCGTCCCAAAGCAGCCGACATGATCGACGGTATCACGCCGAAGGCGAAATACGACGAAGACGGCCGCGATGGGTATCATTCCGTTCGACTTGGAAGGGGAGTTTCAGGACCTGATCCAATGGGAGCAGCTGACGGACGAGGCTCGCGAAGCCTTGGGGGCACCGACTCAGGCAACGTGTCTTTCACCGACGCCAACTTTGAAAACAACCTCAAGGCAGCGGTGTCGTACACAGTCTACAGGCATCGTTACCGCAGAGAAACCCACACGAAATGGTAGACAGACCGCCGTGGCATGTCCACGGTGACTTTGCAGGCAAGGTCCGCAACAAAATCCCGTAACCAGGTTAGAAGAAAAATTCTACTTCGCCCTGACACTAAAAATGGCAAAACGTTCGTGCTGATGAAAACTTAGCTACCCGCCCTACAGAATCCGAAACTTGTTCAGACAATTCGCCGCCGGTGGGGTAGGAGTTTTACGGCGGCGCCGGTAAACATGGTGAAGGAAAAGTGTATGAGATGGCCACGTTGTAGGGATTGCGAGGCAGGAATCTGCATTTTCTTTTGGCTTCGCAGCGGTCATTCTGTTGCCAACAACTACGCTTAACTTTGCTAGGAGGCAAACCAAAACCAACAACACATCCATAATCTATTGGACCATAGCTACTGGATATGCGGCTAGCTGATCTACTTGACTACTGCACATGAAATCTCGCCACGCTAGTTGTTTCTCTGTATTTAATCGTAGTGCAAGCCCCAGTTTCTGTCTCGAAGCTGCGCCATTTAATTTATCTATAAAGGTGCATACCTGTAGTTGTTACACGGACCAACAACTCGAGCAACACTCAAGAACTACTACGCAGAATCGATCTCATCGATATCCTGGCTCGACCAGCTTACTTGACCCCCATCACCAAGCGTATCCTTTTTATGGCTGCACCCTTTTCTCCAGATTGTCACTCTTTTGAATTGGTGAGATCACCAGAACGAAGAAAATGGAGCTCCCCGTTCGGATTCTCGCTCACGTAGGAGCCTCATGCCTACCATCTAATCGGCGTACTAAACGCTTGCTGTAGGTGCTACCAGCAACGGTGGTGGTGCTCGTCGGCTGCTGGATGGGGTCGGCCTCTCGTCCTACAGCGTGCAGGACGGCAATGTGGTCGCAAAAGACACTTCCGGCTTCTCTTGGGCCCACGGAGACGGTCGAGTGTTCAATTGGCACCCACTGCTCATGAGCTTCGGCTTCGTCTTTTGCTCCAGTCAGGCCGCTTTGGCCTACACGTCGCTGCCATTTAGCCACGACATCAACAAGGTCGGTTGTGAGGTAGACTACACTCTACCGTATCTTTAGTTTTTTTCATTCTGTTGCTGTTGTTGGCCAGCGAATCCACTTGTCGTTGCACGCTTTGGGCTTTTTGAGCGCCGTGGTGGGGGCGGTGGCTGTCTTCCGCTTCCACAACGAGCACGGTATCACCAACTTGTACAGTCTGCACAGCTGGCTGGGACTCGGCGTCTTGATCGTGTTTGCTGCTCATGTACGTCTTACTATGAGGAGATTTGATCGGCCTTCTTGCTGACTGCGTTTTGTGTTTTGTGTTTCAGTATCTCGGGAGCTTTGTGGTGTTTTTCTATCCTGGCGCGGAGAAGGAAGTTCGAACATCGATCGTTCCGTATCACATTGCCGCTGGCCTGGGGATTGTCGGACTGATCGCTGCGACGGTCGAAACGGGGATCCTCGAGAAGCTCGGATTCAATGGGAGCTGCAATGTGAACGGCGTGCTGAACGGAGACCAAGTCAAAGGCTACATGGCTCCGGACTGTGTGATCGGCAATGTTACTGGCTTGCTGGTGGCGTTATCTTTCATTACGGTGGTGGTCACGATCTGGCACGCGAAGCACCAGACGTCTGCAAAGTCCAAGGGGGACGAGGCGACTCCGTTGCTATCGGGTGACTCGAGCGACGAGAGAACAGAGATCACGGTTTGAATCAAGCAAGACGAAGAGAAGCTCTTATATTCGCTTTAGCTTGTTCCTGACACAGCGTTAACACTCCGCAGTAATTGAGGTAGCACCAAGCGCAGCTCTTGTCGGTTGTTCCATGAGTCAGACACGTCTTCATCCTCGTCGGTTGGCTCCTCGATTCCTCCACTCGAAATGTTGGCTAATACCTCTCGAATAACGCGAGTCACCGACGCAAAATCTTGTCTTTCTTCTGTAGGCGAGTCCTTGGAAAGCAGCAAGTTGTAAAGAGCTTTGCTGGCGACGAGTGTCATTTCCAAGTCGTCTCCAGCCGCACACTCAACAATGCTAACCAGAAGACTGCGGATGTCAGTCGCATCGTCGCCGGCAATGGGGCGAACTGCCAATAAAGCGAGACGAGTATTCGGATCGAGAGCTGCATTCATCACGACGCCACAAACGGTGTGCACAATCTCTCGATTGCTGTGGTCTAGCATCACCACGAGGCAATCCAGCACTTTGAGCTCGCCCATGTACTCCAACACATTCTTGAACCGAGACAAGTTCCCGAATGCTCTTGTTGCCTCGACCACCGCTTCTTCGTTCCGGTCCATGAGGATTCGTGAAAGTAGGCGCGTAATTTCAACGCGGTTCGTCTCGACAAAGCAATAGTTGCTGCGTTTGCTTCCCTCTTTGACACTATTATCTTCGCTTGGAGACGCTGTGCTGTAGTACGACACGTTGGTGATGCAGCTCACGGAATTCAGCATTAGTTCTTCATCTCCTGCAAGCTGCGCCATTTCCAAAATGTCCAACAAACAAGCGAGTCCTTCGTTTCTATTCAACAAGGCACCAACATCAGCGTTGATGGCCAAGTTGGCGATCACTCGAATGAGCTTGATTAACACCTCCGTGGCTTGCTCTGCCTCATTTGGACGCTGTTTGTTTGTTGTTTCGTCAGGATTTCCTTCGTTTTGGAGGTCTGAGTATCGCGAGGCGTAAAACTGAAGCACTTCCAGCAACACGGTGCTGCCCGAGAAGTTGATGGCGACTAATCGCCGATTCTGGTCGTTCCCAGCGCACAAATTGCCCAGTACGAAGAACACTCGAATAAACAGCAGATCTTGGAAACGAGTCTCGGACTGCTGCTGGTCTTCAAACGAAAGCCACGAGTTGCTGCGGCGGTCGATCAGACTCATGAGGTTTTCCATGTTTGCCGAGCGTTGGTTTATCTGCGCCCGAGGTAGTTCGTGCAGCGTGAGCTTGCTCAAAATGCGGGAAATGTTAACCATCAACTCCTGGTGCAAGAGGAATACAGGAATCATGCCGCACAAACGCGACGGAATCTCGGCCTCAAGAAACTGTTTGTTATAGGTTTTCGAGACTGACAAATTGCGCAGGATGCCGGTCGTTTGGATCAGGAACTGCGCAATTTCCTTGTTTCGTGCGGCGTCCGCCGCGCACCACAGCATTGTTTCGCTTAGAATAATGATCGCTCGATTGGTAGCGAGCAGCCGGACCATTTTATCTTCAGCGTTCGAAATGTTTTTCAGTGTTCCAGCAGCGTAGATCAACATCTTCATCGGGAACGGTAGTGGCTCACCCAAGGAGTACATACTTTGGTCACCACCATCCACTTGTGCGCATGCCAGATTACTAGTCTCGGAAATTGCATGAAGAACACCCTCAACGTAGCTGACATTGCAAAAATATCCATCGTTGGTGCTGTCCTTGCTGAGCACGAAGAGATTCTTCCCCAGCTTGACGATCTGGGCATGTTTCTTCTCGCTGTCACTGCGAGTGCTGGAGGCGCGATACAACTTCAAAAGTGCGGGCGTCAGTTCCAAGACACAAGCGGCATTGCTGCTCCATTTATCGAGCACCACACTTGCCAGCGTGTCAAATAGTTTCGTGCCCATTTTTGCAGTAGCAGCTTCATCTGAATTGAGCTTACCCCGGCGTGAAAAAGGAACTTAGCTCAGTAAATCCATCCACCAGTCCATGCAAGCGATCCACGCCAGAAGTAAAGCTGGGCGAGTCTTCCTGCCCAGCTAGGTCGTCGATGCAGTTTTCAATCACTCGATACGATTGCAGCAGTTCGTCCTGTACAAACAGAATAGTTTGGTGAGTGCAGAGGTTGAGTAACTTGAGAACGCAGTTTGTTTCCTCACATTCGAAGGCAGCGCCAGCGAAGCTTCAGGATCAAAAGCTGGTGATGACGCAGCGGACGAATCTTTGTTGTCCCTGTCGGCAATAAAATCTTCATCGGAATCGTCATCGGACAGAATTGGCGCGTGCACCAACTTGAGGCTGCTGGATGAGGCGGATCCTGCCATCGTCGTTTTGGATGACGTTGAAGAAGGTCGTGTTTTCAGTCCACTTGGTCTCGGAGGAAGTTTTGCTGGCTTTGGTACTGTCGGGGAGGCTTTTGGTGGGTCTGCTGAGCCATTTGTTTGAGCTCCACCACCGTGTAGGACGAGCTGGGCCGGGACCCTGGACGATAATCATCTCCATGGAACAGCGGACGTGCTGTCAAATAGCAAAGTTAGGGAAATTGTCCCGCAAAAATAAAAATGCGAGGATCCTTGCCAGAGGTCTGCGGTGTGTACGGGCGAGACGGATTCTTTAGAGATGCCCGAGCCTGTTGAGTCCCATTAAGAGTTAGGAATCTGCAGATTGATGGCAGCAAGACGTTGAGCAGCTCCGCACCTGGGATAACACGTGGGAGATGCCTCCCCGAGCAATGCACGCGTCCATCTCTGTGCTGACTGCTGCAGCTCTGTGAAAAGTCGGTCAAGTGATCGTTGTGGTTTCGCTTGCAGAAAATAGTTGTTGCATGATCTTCTCTCTGTTAGTTGACCGCCCAGGATGATGAATCTCACCAACTCGTGCTGCAGGTGGAGACTGCCCCGTTTGGTTTCAACTGGTTTCTAAACTGTTTTTGCGGGGAAACCTGCACGCGTAGCACACAACATCCAGTCGCCGCTCTGCTGGCACTCATCGCGACGCGCCTGCGGTGTCCCATCTAGTCGTCCGATTTCTCCAGCGCAGCAGTCATCACCAACCTGCTATCGCCTGCGCCTTATGCACGTACGTCCGCTTTCGGATTTGGCATTCTCGTTTGATGGGGCTCCATTTGTCAACCAAGTTGAACTTGTCTTGTCGATCCTGTCCATTCCGGTGACCCAACAAAAATAAAATGTTGGGTGGTTGATAGCAAACCATTTATCCCACTCCAAAGAGATGTGTCTAATTGCCAACTCATTATTATTATGGGTTTTAAATCATACTGTTTGTTTTTACGTGGGTTTTACCCAAATATCCCAGCACCCACTTCCGCTGGTCCCACATTGCGTGTCCGGTCACAGTTGGAGCCGCCATGGGGGAGGAGGCAGCGCGCAGGAGGCGGCAGCTGGCCTACGCGTTGCAGGCGCTCAAGCTGTACAACCCGGACTTTGCACTGACGCCGGAGGTGCTGGAGATCATGCGCGCCTTCTTCCTGGACCTGCAGCCGGACGCAACGGACGGCACCGTCAGCCGCGGGGCTTTGGCGGACGCCATCGCCCGCCTGGACCCGAGCGCCGACACCAAAAAACATTTAAAACGGGACATGGCGATGCGGGACGAGCGACTGGACTTTGCCGCCTTCTGCGACTGGGTCATGCGCTGGAAACGCAGCAACCCGCAGAGCGTGCAGAACGTCTACACGTCGTGGGCGACGCAGATCGCAGCGCTAGACTTTGGCATGAGCGAAGGGGATAGTTTGTTCCTAGACCTCAAGCCCGAGGACGAACCGCCCAATGAGGCTCTGACGCTGGAGATCATCCAATTATTACGGACCAGACAGCAGCAACGAGAGCAAAAGAGGCTGCTGGAGAACTCGCTGGTCTATGAGGACTATGAGGCCTCAATTGCTGGCTATGGGATCCACCCCGAGGACAATTTCAAGATGGAGATGGCCAAGCAAAAGCAGGAGGAGATGGACAAGAAGGCGTCTATACTGACAGTCTCCAAGTCGTTCATCGCTGGCGGTATGGCGGGCATCGTCGCCAAGTCGGTGCTGGCTCCGCTGGATCGTATCAAAATCTTGTTCCAAGTGAACGACCAGCACCAGTTCAACTTCCGCAATGCGGCGAGGCTGGCCAGGACCATCTACGTGAACGATGGCTTCTACGCGCTATTTAGGGAAATATGCTCAATATCCTCCGAGTCATCCCGTACGCTGGGCTGCAGCACTCTGGCTTTGACTTCTTTCGGCATAAGTTCCACGCCTACAATTACCGGAACGCAGAACGAGAAGGGTTAACCGAAATGCCAAAGCTCAGCAACGTACAGTTGGTGACGGCGGGCTCACTCGCTGGTGGCTTGTCGTTGATCGTGGCCTACCCGCTGGATATTCTGCGGGCACGGTACATGGTGCAGCAGGGCCATCACCGATATCGCAGTATCTATGAGGCGGTAGTGACCATGTACAAGGAAGGCGGAGCACGCTCGTTTTCACGTGGGCTGGTGCCGTCGTTGCTGGGCACGTTGCCATACACGGGGATCGGGTTTTCGCTTAATGAACGCTTCAAGATCATGGTAAGCATTCAGCTGGGGTCTGTAATTCCATCACAAACTCACTCACTCGTTCGTGTTTTCTAGACTCTGGAGTTTCAGCGGCGACGACATGAGCAAAAGGGTGCGCCAGAGCCAACTCTCAACCCGCTTACCAAGTTTGTTTGCTCGTATTTCGCAGCTTGCATTGCTCAGACCAGTACGCTTTCTGTGAGTTGTTGGCGACGATGACAAGCGGTTAACAGTACTGTGTTGGCCATCGACAGGTACTTATCCGATGGATACGATCAGAAGACGAATCCAAACGGACGGCTACGTCACAGGCTCGCAAACGAAATTGGGGTATAACGGCGTCATTGCAACTGGTCGGATCATTTTGGAGCGGGAAGGCTGGCGGGGTTGTTCAAGGGGTGTCCGTTAATTGGCTTCGAGTAAGTTGCACCGGAAAGCTCGGCGTCCGGCTGCATTCGCTGACAGAAATGTTGTTGTTGTTGCTTTGACCAGAGTCCTGTATCTACTGGTATCAGCTTAACCACATACGACATCCTGAAAGAAGTGTTAGGGGTTGAAAAGATAGAGTAAATAAATTGACTTGCTAACGAAGAGGACCGTTCTCACCTCTCCTCCAGTTCATCATCTCCACTTAGAAGAAACGCCACGGAGAGCCGCTCCTGGGAGCGAGTCAGGCAAAGATCACAGTCCTGGCCAGGCTTCTCAGCCGCCAACGTCTCACAGAGTTGCCCAAACGCATCCACATTGGCCGACTCGAGCGTCCTTGCCACATCTTGGTAGTTCCCCAGGACTTGATAAAGTCCAGTCACAAAATCCACAACGGGGTCGTGGCGGCAGATCATCCCACGTTCGTCGAACCGAAAAGCGGCAGCCATCGGGAATTGCACTGTTGCGTGTAGCAACTTGTCGAGGAGCCGAACGTCGGTCAGTGCATGGGGGAAACCCTGGTCAAGCTCAACGGCGTCAATTGAACGATCAGGACTGTATTAACGTGTCCGATGGTTGCTTCACGCTCCATCACATCCACAGTGAAGGTGCAGTACCCCAAGCTTGGTGTGGCACCGTTGAAAGTGGCGGCAACGCTCAACCACTGCTCGAGGATACTCGCGGCCAACGTGGTCGCCATACTGCACGTCACGATCCATCGCAGCGTCGAGGAATCGTGTCTGTTGCTCTCGTGTCCCCAATTGGAACAAGTCAATGCACTCCTGCATGACCGCAACAACATCGCGAGGCACAATCTGTCGCTCGTCATCCAGCCAAGGTGTCTTGATCTTGTGCCGGTCAACAAGATGCTGGTCCACGTCCATGTGAAGACGCTTGACAGTTTCCTCAAGGTGATGCCAGTGGCGTCATTGTTTATCCCGATAGTGTTGCTGACGGTCATACTTGCACGATTTCGTTCGCTTGGACTCATGGGCGTCACCTCGGCTGCTGTTGCCTTCAGCCATCATCGCTGTCGAAGCAAGTTGGATTGTGTCGGACTTCGACTTGGCTGCAGGTGTCGTGCCAGCATTTTAGTCTCTCGCGAAGGAACAGCCACGTTTCGTGCTGCAATAGCCGAAATGTAGCTTTCCCCATCGCATCCACATTGAACCCCCTGCTTGTTTTACTCCAGTTGTATCTAGCTTAAACGCACATGTACATGGGTGGACGCGAACAGCCGAAGCTCGAATTCCATTTCCTGTGGGTCGAAAGTCGACGGCAGGACAATATACCATCCCGCCGGATATCGTCGAGAGGCTCTAGCGAGAACACCACTGGGAACTCCACTCACATACATGCCGTCCATCGACGTCGCGCCAGCAAAGGCATGCGTCGGATTTGTGGAAAGAAGCAAGTCCCCTTCACAAGTACTCTCGAACACTGACACGTTAATCGATGGGCTCTCCGTTGGAGATTGGCCTGATGATGACTCACTATCGGTCTCCAGCACTAACAATCGCACCAGCATGTCGCATTCTTGCGGGACGTGCACCAAATACTTGGGGTTGAAGGTATAGCGGCCGTAATTGGAGCAGCCTGCAGCACTTTGCGCGTCCCATTTGCCATTCAGTCGAGTGAGCTCCATGCCATGTCCCTCTGGAGGAATCTGACGGTAAGCGATACTTGCTCCTGCCATAGAATCACTTACCACCCGAATAGTAAACTTCCCCAACATACCTTGCTCAAACGAAGACGGAATGAGCACGAGATCGTTGACTCCTGAAGCCAGAAGCCTCGGGTCTACCTCGATGTAGCAGAATCCTGGACGATATTCGCCAGAACTGAGGATCTTCCGAGCTGTCCCATCTTCGGGTGGAGCTGAATGGATTTGACACACTCGCTCGCGTGTGTGCAGTGCAGCACGCAAATTAATGGGGAAACTAGCAGCTTTCGTGGATACGAAGGCTTCAGTCTCTAGAAAAAGAAACAACGAGCGACATGGCTTCTGTAGCTGGAGATGGAACTGTGGATTGTTCATGAACGTCGAGTAGAACGGACGTCCACCAGCGCAGACAGCGTCCCAAGCTCCTTGGATCACGACGGACGTTGGCTCTGTCGTTACAAACTGCGGAGTGGGCTCACACGTAAAAGGTCGCGTGGAGAAGATTGACAACGTGTAGTCCAGTGCTGCAAACTTCTCATACTGGGACGCTACAAGTGTAAACGTTGGCTCTGAATCTCCCGCAAGGTCCAAATCCAAGCTC